>JANPWT010000008.1:42569455-42581394 GCA_024678245.1 Erythroxylum densum | reverse complement strand
AAATAATTTATTTTTAATTTTTATTTATTTATATTATTATTAGTAATAAAAATATTTATTATTATTTTAAAACTTTGGAAAAAAAGGGGGAAGGAGAGGTAGGAGGGAAGGAGGGAGATCTCAAAAAATTTTAAAAATATTTGAAAATTTTGTAAGAAAGTCCCCCAATTTTTTAAAATTTTGGTACCGGCCGATATTTAGTCGGTATTTCGATACCAACCTGTATTTAAATCCGGTACGATCGATCCTTAATACTATACCGATTTTGGTCTGGTACGGTACGTACCAATATTCATAACAGTGATTGAAACCATTTTTTGTTTCCATTTCTTGTGAGCAACCATGGTATTATAATATCTTTATATATTTTTATTTTGTCAGGGGCACAATAGGAATAGTATTTCGATTATCTTCTGTTAGAATATTGACAAGAAAATGATACTCTTAGCTTTATAATACATACGATCTACTCGTTATAGTAAACAAGCATAAATAGTCTAGTAATGAACCTTATTTACACATAAATGATTTGAAGTGAGCGAGACTGGAAAGAAATAAGCTCTGGAAGATACGTCTTAAGGTAAGTTACTCTTCTTTCTTTTTGCTTTAGAATTTTCCAAGTTTCTCATCACACTCTTTTACATGTATTGATGATCAAGTTTTGGTGGCTACATATCCTTGAGTCAAACGACAACCTCTTTTGCGTTAATTAGCTCTTCTGATGTATCATTGATATGTTTTTGTCTGTTTTTCCAAAATTTTCCTAATTTTGGAAGGTGACAAAAAATATGGGATTTCTTCCCTTACACCTATTAGATGATCCAATCTTCTTGCCTTCAATTTTTCTATACCTACACCAAAAACTGAGTAATATAGACTAGTGTTGTGTCTCCAAGCTTATTAAATTCCATTGGAACGGCATCTACTACCTTTTGAGGGTTATCGTCTTAATCTTATTTAGGCGTTTATGACCCTATAGAATACAAAGTCATGTCTGACATGAACGAGATCGTCACTAATATAGAGAACGTGCTCAATCACCTACCTTCAACGCCATCAGATTGTCACGAATGATGATAGGAAATGACTAAATACATGGCTTGCAGAGTAGTGAAGAGTAGCATGAAGACAACAACTAAAAATGATATTAATGCCCATGGACCATTGAAGTAGTCATTTTTCAGTTTTGTCTTCCATAAATTCTATTTCCTACCACAGTACTTGTTCACCTTTATATATATTTCTGAGTAGAATGATCTTTTAGAGGCCATGACATTGTCAAGAAGTCTATTGAACATGCTTGCTATCACTTCATCATCTCCCAACCAATTGTCGATAATTCCACTACGGCAAAGCAACTCCACATCCTTGTTAGAGTTTATGGGGCAATCTATGAACTTTGCATATTCAGTGACATGATATATATCGTCTTTCCATAATAGGTCATAAGCAATTAGGTTTCTTAGTAGAGACTTTGTTCTGACCTCAATTTGTAATTTTGGAATTTCCAAGACCCCTTTGCAAATTTTATATCGAATATACTGCATCCCTTTGCCTTTGCCCTTTTGAACTTGATTCTTGCGTCATGGAGCTCTGTGGCACATTGTATGTGGGTTTCTGCATAATCTTCTTTGCTTGCTTCTTTTCTACATATTAAGCCGTAATCGATGGACAATTTGATTCCTGCTTCATGGAGCTTTGTGGCACATTGTATGTGAGCTTTTGCATCATCGGTTCTTGCATGGTTGGTTTCTTCATTTCCAGGTGAGCGTTCACTCCTTGCAGAGAAGGAAGCCAATTGTCATGTATTAACCCCAACAAATGACGGTCTAGAACTTTTGGCAAATTATATTCTTCTCTTCGTTTGTAGCTTGGGCCCGGAGGTATCCGGAAGAACCAGATCATGTCCACAAGGTTGCTCTCTTCGTTTGGTAATAAAGTCATATGAAACAACTCTTGTAATATGAAGAACGAAAGTTGATTCTCAAGTAAAAGTAGGTTATGTTTCACTGAAGATGATGACCCTATTTTCAGATCGGAAATGACTTTATATTCACTGAAACATGACCTACTTTTACTTGAGAATCAGCTTCCGTTCTTCATATTACAAGATTTTTTTCATATGACTTTATTATTAAACGAAGAGAGCAACCTTATGGACATGATCTAATTTTTCAAGATACTTTCGAGCCCGGGCTACAAACCAAGAGAATATTATAATTGGCCAAAAGTTCCAGACTGTCATTTGTTGGGGTTAATACATGACAATTGGCTTCTCCACAATGAGTGAACACACACCTAGAAAATGAAGAAACCAATCATGCAAGAACCGATGATGCAAAAGCTCACATACAATGTGCCACAAAGCTCTATGAAGCAGGAATCAAGTTGTGCATCAATTGCGGCTTAATATGTAAAAAAGAAGCAAGCAAAGAAGATTATGCAGAAACTCACATATGATGTGCTACAGAGCTCCATAAAGCACGAATCAAGTTCAAAAGGGCAGAGACAGAGGGATGCAGTATATTCGATATAAAATTTGCAAAGGGGTTATGGAAATTCTGAAATTACAAATTGAGAATGGAACAGAGTCTCTGCTAAGAAACCTAATTGCTTATGAGCTATTATGGAAAGATGATATATATCATGTGATTGAATATGCCAAGTTCATGAATTGCCTCATAAACTCTAACAAGGATATGGAATTGCTTTGCCACAGTGGAATTATCAACAATTGGTTGGTAGATGATGAAGTGATAGCAAGCATTTTCAATAGACTTCTTGACAGTGTCATGGTCCCTGAAAGATCATTCTACTCAGAAATATATATAAAGGTGAAAAAGTACCATGGTAGAAAATGGAATTTATGGAAGACAAAACTGAGATATGACTACTTCAATGGTCTGTGGGCATTAACATCATTTTTAGCTATTATCTTCTTACAGCTCTGCAAGTCGTGTATTTAAGCCTTTCCTATCATCGTTCGTGACAATCTAGTCCAAATTCTCTTTTCTCATTCGGTTATGGACAATCTAGATTCTATAAACCAAGTTGTTTGTGTGCTACTAGTGTGATCAAAGCTTGGTTTATAGTTTTCAAGTAATCTTAGTCAATGTCTAATTTCACATGAACGTCGAAGTTCTCTAATCATACGGGAGATAATTCCGAATAGGTTTTTGCTTGTGATCCAAGACCTACTATTGGCAATGTGATATTCACATGGAATGATAGGGAATGAACTTTCTTAAAGCATATTATAAACCATGACATACCCTACAAGATTACTATTAAAGAAAGACTAATAATATGGAAACATATTACTTGATAGTATTACTCTATGAAAATTTATCCATTTAATAGATAAGACTGACAAAAATTAAATAGATAGATGTTTATAAAATAGAGTAAGAACAAAGTAACCCACAAAAATTAAATAAATAGATACTTATAGAATAGGTAGAAACAATGAAACAATTGATTTGAACCTCCGTAATAATATAGCTCTATTGATGATAACTTTGTTAGATAAGGATCACGATATCTTTGGTCTTCACCTCGAAAAAATTAAATTGGAACTAAGGTTTTAAAAATCGGAAAAAGTTTGAACCAGTCAGTGATTCGGTTCGGTTTCACCTAATAACCTCTATGTATAAAAACTGACAGGTTCAAACTTTTTTCGGTTGGATCGGACAATCCGGTCTAGTTTTTAAAACCTTGATAATGCCTGCCATATATAGAAATCCACACCAATTCCTTTCATGTTTTGGACCATAGGAACTGATAACCAAATAGTTACTTCATTGAAATGGGTCATTACCATTAGAAAGCAAAATGTTCATGATTAGAAGCAAATGATTCCACAGTCTTTGGAACCTAAGAATTTGTATAATCACTGTGACAAAATAATTTGATTATGTTTTTTATTATATACATAATAGTATAAAAAATTGACATTTTATATAAATGTTTCTCAGTAAAGATTGCTATATAATCATAGTGTTAAAATAATTACATAATTGTATAAAAAACCTTCAATTTAATATTAGTTGTCTTGGTAAAATTGTTCAGGGTCAAAATAATGTAAGGTTATAAAAATTACTATTAAGTGTAAATCAAAATTAATTGATTAAATACCTAAAAATATACAAGCAATTATGATAAATTATTCTATACTAATAATTATCGAAATGATCACAGTTCAATTATGATTAATTATTATATACTAATAATGACTTAAGTGATTACAGTTGCGCCTAAAAATAATCTAAACGAAATTAAGTAAATAAGCTAAATATGATTATTATATTGGTCAATTTAAATATAAGAAAGTCATTAATAAATCTTAATAAAATAAAACGTCATTATTAGATTAAGTTTAGAGTTACGGGGTAAGTTAACTTAGTTTTTTCTTTATCAACTATAATTTATATATAATTAATTAACAAATTAAATAAGAATTAAATGATTGATCTAGGAAGATTTTGAGAAAGTTGTCTTCATAAAAGTTGTAGATCTTTCCTTTAGCTTTTCATGATATAAAGTTTGAAGTTTTTGGAGTTTTTGATCAAAACTTATGGAGGTTTGAAGTTGGGTATGTGACTAAGGAAAGTCGTCATTGTGCAAATGCACGATAGCGATTTTCAGACTTTTGCATGAAAATCGCTATCGTGTAAATGCATGATAGCAATTTTGGAGGTCAAGCGCAAAAATTGCGATCCTGCATTTGCACAATAGCGATTTTGGAGGTCAAGCGCGAAACACGATCGTGACTTTGAGGATTGCTAGTTGATGAACATGCAACGATTTTTTGGCAATATCTTCTTCTTCCAATCTCCAAATGACATGAGGCTTGGATCATTGGACTCGTAAGATATATTTCAACCTCTCCAACAAAAATCATAGCCATCTGGACTAAATTCAGAGAGACTGAATGAAAAACATGGGACGGGTCAGTGAGTGTGCTACAAGCCAAATTTCACTCTTACGGTCGCGAGGGTTGTTGATGTTTATTGAGTGATTTTTATTATATATATAATGATATAAAAATATGACATTTAGTATAAATGCTTTTTACTTAAGATTGTTGTATAATCACCGTATTAAAATAATTTGATTATGTTTTTTATTATATACATAATAATATAATAAAATTGACATTTTATATAAATATTTCTCAGTAAAGATTGCTATATAATCATGGTGTTAAAATAGTTATATAATTGTATTAAAAAATCTTCAATTTAATGTTAGTTTTCTTAGTAAAGATTCTTGCATAATCGCAGTGTTAAAATATTTTGAATTTTTATTAAGGCAAAACATTTATAATTTAATCTATAACAGCCAATCTTCCATAAATAATTCAAGAAAAACTTGCAACAAAGTTTTGAGCTGCTCGTGATCTTAATTTATATGACAAAATATATCCTTTTTCGAAAAGAACTTTGCCAAGGGTTATAACAGAACAAAACCTTAAGGCTTGTGAAAGAAAGTTCATGCCTCATTATAGACTCGTAGAGTGCTAAGTATGCAAAATGAGCCAGAATTATTTGTAACAAAAATTAATAAATATCAGCAATTATTACTTAGTTCTTGTTATTCCTGCATCTCATTCTTTTTGTTTTCTTTCTTCTGTTTTTTTTACGCTTTTTGTTGCCAAGATATATCGTTCTTTTCTTTTTCCTATTTTTTTCCTTTCTTTCACAATAATCACCAAACATAACTAACATTAACCTCTACATATAATTGCTACTAATCAGTCTCAATCCTCCAAAAGAGTTGGCTAATTCAATCTGTAAGTATATTGCTCAATCTTATTTCTACTATGATAAAATTAATGTCTCATTCTTTTCTTTTTTCTTTCTTTTTTCCTAATTTTTCTCTTTATTTCACAATTATCACCAAATAGAGCTAACATTAATGTCTACATATAATTGATACTAATCAGTTCCAGTCTTCCAAAAAAATTGCCTAATTCAATAAGGCACCACAAAATTAATACTGATGGATAATGAAATAAAATTTACAAAAATTAAAGAAGGAAATGCATGAAACAAGTACAAGAAATTAGGAATTTTTTGACGTTGATGAAGAAGATGGAGATGATGAAGGTGGAGATGGGACATGAAGTCCTTGCATCTCCCAAGCTTTATGAATTTTCTTCTCCAACTTTCGCTGCTGACGAGCAATCGATTGCAATTGTTCTTTCATCGCATTAAGTTGGTTTTGTGTGTTATTGGAAGTGTTAACCAATAATCTATACACTCTTTCCCAATCCTTCGGTGCAGCTTCGTCTTCACTTGAATTGGACTACGCGATGGGAGGTGCAGAATTGGAAGCGTCAGCTAAGAACTTCAACTTATATGCAGCACGTGTCCGATGATCTTTAAGCTGCATCTTATCATGTAGCAATATTTCCGCACGTCTTAAATATGACACATCAAAAAACTCACACTTCATAAATGTCAGTCCGCTAACATCAACCTCAAAATGCTTGGCTACAGCAGTAGCTAAATAGCCCATTTATCGATGTTGCTTTCTTTATCACATATTTAATCAGAGATCTGGAAAGATGAACGAACATTTTAGGTATGTACCTTTCATCTATGCAATATAATAGCGCCAGTTCCTTACTCGAGCATTTGTTGCTTTGGTTTTTTCTAAAGACAACATAACATATGAATTTATAAAGCAGTAATAGTTCAGCAGAAAAAAAATGTAAGAATTCGATGCATTATGAAGATCGAACTCAGGCAAACCAGTCAAATACTTCCAATAAGTTGTAGCTGAGAAGGTTTGATGGGAACCTTTACCTGTAACCTAGGAAACTGGAAAACCTCATATAACAAGCTCTCATCTAATCTATAAAGCTCACCTCCTAATCTGAACCAAAACTTCTTAGGTTTGTTGGATTGAAACTTCAATGATGTGAAGAATTCTAATGTGAGATCAGGAGAAACGGGATAATTTATATGTACAAAATGTCCCCAACTTCCTCTATTAGAGAATGCTATCACTTTATCTTTTAAACCTATCTGTTCTAAGAGGTTGAAATCGAAATATCACGGAGTGAGAATCGTTTTATTTTTAAGAGCCAAATATCTCGACCTTTCTTCCGTCGAATAACTAGGAAAGGAGCATTGTAATCAGCTACCATGTCTACGCTCATTTCACTTCTCAGCTCAGTTTCAATCTCTTCAACACTTCTGTTCGATCTCGGAGGCATGACGTGGGGAAAACATGCAAAAATTAGCCAAAAAAATAGGACCAATTTTAAACCAAAAAGGAATCTGTGAAAAAAAAGGAATAGAGGAGAAATAAAACAATGACGACTCGGGTGCTCACAAATGTCAAGCTTTTAAGGAAAAATTTAGCAACTTACAAGATTTTGAGGAAACTTTGAACAAAATCTGTGAAAAAATCAGAGATATTTGTGAAAGGAGAGTTAAGTGAAAGGAGAGTTGAAGAAGATGCGCGCAAAGAGAATTGATGGACTGTTTTAATGAACACTTTTTACAAGCCGCAAGCTGTACTGACCATTTTAATAAAAAGAGCATTTATTTTAAAATTTTCAAAAGAACATTTACATTTTAATTAATTTTTACAATTTTCCTGTGTTTTTGTTAATTCTAATTTTTATATAATCAATTTTCTCTTTGAATTATAATGCATTTATTTTGATCCGATAAAATAAAATAATTATAGAAATTATTTTAATGCATGTTCAAGGTTTGATAATTTATTCCCCTTATTAACAGAAATCATATTAGAATTTTATTCTTAATATTAAAAGGGATAAGTGTTATATAATTCAAATTATTTTATTTATAAAAATATTATCACTTTATTAAGTTGTGAATATTAATATTTGGTGAATATGTTACTGTATTAATAATAATTATTATTTTGATATTTAAATTATAGGGTGAAAAAATTCAACAAAATTTTTTTTCATCAACATACACACTATATACTCTCTTAATTTTATTATTTTATTTGTTAGAAGACAATAAAACAATGATATTTACATAACATATCTGTCAACTAAAATAATATTTTGTTACTCAAAAGGCAAAATTAATTGACTATTTAATTTAATTTATATTTTTTTGAGATGAATATAAGTAACAATTTAGAAATAAAATGTTATTTTTAGTTTTTGTTTTCTACTTTCAATTTCTATTTTTTAAAAAAAGTAAAAAAAAACGTTTTAGTTATTTTTGTTATTGTTGTTATATTTTTGTTAATGATAATTATTAAATGTTACTAAAATTTAAAGATTAATTATTTTATTAATTGTATCCTTTATGATTTACTATATTTTATTAAAAATGAGGATTGATAGGGAAATTAGAATTTGAAATTTAGTTGGCTTGTTAGATAATTTAATGTTAACACGAATGTCGTCATATTTTCTTGAGCTCCTCAACTTTTAAGACTTCTTGAGACGTTTTGTGCAAATTCACCATACCCTAAAGTTACCATCGTGCTTTTGCACGACAGTGCTGTTTGCCTAAGATCTCAAAAGTCACCGTCGTCCTTTTGCACAACAGTGTTTTTTCACTTAATATGCATGACGGTGTAATTCAACTTCTTCTTCTTCATCGACATCTCAACTTCAAAACTCAATAACTTTTGATCCAAAACTCTAAAATTTGCAAACTTTATATCAATGGAAAGCCAAGAGAAAGATCTACAACTTTTATGAAGACAATTTTGTCAAAATCTGCCTACATCAAAACAGTAAATTCATGGAAATTTCGGATCAAAATTGTACTCTCTTACTATTCATTAACAGAAATTTCCATACTTCCAATTTTCAAAATCCAACACTTCAATTTTTAATCTACTCCATTTCACTTAACTCATTTACTAAAAATTCACACTACCTCTAAAAATGCAAATTTAACCAAGTTTCATCGAAATCATTAAAAAAATCAATAATACAAGGAAAAGTGTGCATCATTAGAGCCGCAGAGAAAGAGCGGCCCAAATAAATGAATTTTAAAGTGACGTGATTGAGACCTGTCAAAATTTGACCGAAGGGATGGCTTCTCATTTCATCCAAGAAGGTATTACTCATTTCATTTCAAATTAATGTTAAATCCCTTAAATAAAAAACAATGGAGGCATCAATTGCAAAGTGTTTAGTGTAGCCGTCTAGATAAAGAAAGAGTACATTTATACTCAACTTGAAATTGACGAGAGTCAGAGATTAATCAAGAGTCTTGTTTAAGTGGTTTTCTGTTAAGCAAATATAGTTTTCATTTTCTTAAACGTTTCACTTGTAGTTGTTCTCCCCAAGAAACCATTGAAAACATGATAAATGGAGGACACAAATATGCTAAACGGAGGACATACTTTAACATTAGACTACACTGCACCGATAAGACCGTTTGATTAACTTTTCAGCGTGGTTTTATTTTTGTGATTTTTTCTTCCAGAATATGATTGAATTGAGCAAGGGAAGGGGACTTGATATGATGTGCAGGCACGTGTTTTTTTAATGTAGAGAATAATCATATCATGAATTTTGTATACTTAAAATTTTGCTTTTCAATCAATATGCAGACAACTAGAGTTTATATTTAGTAACTTCTCACTTGATTAGTCTCAACATTTTAGTCTTAACATTTATGTAAAGTAATCTAATCTTTATTATCTACTTTATCACCTATTAAGTCATTTATAGTACTGCATCTTTAAATTGTCATTTATAGTACTGCATCTTCCCACTCAATTACTCCTAACATTTGTAATCGTCATTTATAGTATTGCATTTTCTCACTTCATCTTCTCACTTAATTATTCTGCAATGTTCATACCAATACCTTATGAAGAACGCCAAATATGTTCTCATACAATCTGGATGTAATATCGGTGCTGTTTGAAGGAGCATAAGTAAGAGATTTCAAAGCTTGTGATCTTCATGCATGGACTTCAAGGTAAAAGACAACACAATCACAAACCACCATAAGAGCCTTACAAGTTACATGAACATTTATAAGAGAAACAAACTACATGCAGTGCTAATATACAACAATGTAAGGTGTTGTGAAAAGATGCAAGATGAAAGGAACTAATTCGAGAACTAGAAAGGATCTAATCTGAGGCAGCAGGCTTACTAAAAATAATATATCGTACTAGTTAAAACATAAATAGCTATATTTAGAACCTCGTCAAAAAGAGGGTAAAATCATAAATCAATCAAACGATTTCTCTATATGGATATCGAATAATAGCACCTACGAGGGATGTCCAAGATAATAGGCAGCTGGTAAATATTCAAACAAATGGACACAAGAATGAAACAGAACACTTTACATTCAATATCATCATTTGAAGCCTCATGAAATAGTTGGTCTACTATACGTGGTACAACATCAAGTCTTATCACCCTCCAACAACATCAATGTCAGCCAGGGCATCCTAGTTAGGAGTAGGAATTCCACCATCTGGACTTAAGCCTTGAGCACCAGTGTCTGATAAGATTCTGGACAAATAATAATAACAAGTAAGATGAGCTGTTAATATATAAACGAGAAGGAGAGCAAAAACAGAGCATATCATGAGAAGGGATGGGGCTAAAGAAGGAGAAAGAAGAAAATGGTTAAGGTTGTGACTTACTTCGAGATGAATTTGGGAGTATTCATGTTTAGGCCCTCCATCAAGACGAAAAGGTCCCCAATTTCTCTGTACCCAATGTTACGAAGCCCTAGAATGATGAATGTCTCTGTTTTGAGCTCCAGTTTTTGATAAGATTTAGGCCAAATAATAAGAAACAAGTAAGCAAGATGAACTGTTAATATATAAATGGGAAGGAGAACAGAAACAAAACATACCATGAGAAGGGATATGGCCAAAGAAGAAGGAGAAAGAAGAAAATGGTAAAAGTTGCCACTTATTTTGCGAATTTACTGCCTTTTAGATTTAGTCGACGATTACTCTTACCATTTACGTCATTTGATGTCAAGTTTTGCCAATTTCTAAGACCTGAACTCTACTCCTGGCTTATCTCAAAAAACAGAAAATAAGCATACCCATCAATGGAAAACAGCTGAAATTTTCATCTTAAAATAGCAGGAAAAATACCCAACAATTATACATATAGTTAATATACTTAATTAAATCGATATTCATGAAGCAGAAAGGTCCGGAAACAACTTTTTATTTATGTTTGTAGTAATACAAAATCAAAAACAAGAATGAATCATACTAGTAACTCTCATCAAATTCAAGCACAACAATGCTAGGACAAAACGTATGAAGATCATGGCAAACAACCTTGTGTTGCCGAGGAGGAGGTGTGGTGGTAGGGTAGAGCCAATGGGAGATGATGTGTTGAGCAAGATGCGAGGGAGAGAGATCAGAGAGAGAAGGTTTCTAATATCTCTGTCCCCAATTTTATGAAACCTTAGATAATGATGGATGTCTGAGGGAGAGATTCATGGTTTGGAGTATTTAGTGGACGGTGAAGGAGTGAGGGTTTGCAACTTTGAGAGAGGGAGAATAATAATAAAGATAGAACATTCGAGAGTTTCGCTTCAAAATAGCGAAGGCTGTGTGACCGTCAGATGAAATGGATGAACGGGATGGATTGCGTGGTTGTCCATCCCATTCGCCCTTAGTATACTATACTTAATAAATCCTTCCTTTTTCGTTTAAAAAAACAAAAAACGAGTCATTTTTAGCTTTACAAAGCAAGGTTTAGGAGACTGTTTTGTACCGTTCAGTATTGGTCGATACTAGTCAAATACTAGTCAGTACTGAAAATTTTAAAAAAAGTGGGACTTTTTTGTAAAATTTTTTAAAATTTTTAAACTCTCCCTCCTTCCTCTCTCTTTTTTTCAAAGTTTTTTTAATTCGTTCTTTTATTTACTTCAACTTTTATAATTATTTTAAAATTTTAATTTTTGTTTAAAAATAAAAATAAATATTTTTAT
>JANPWT010000008.1:42407487-42418769 GCA_024678245.1 Erythroxylum densum | reverse complement strand
CATTTTTAGCAGCATATTTTCCAACTTAGCTAATCTTTCTTCCAAAACTTCCTTTTCAGAAACCTTTTGCTTATAATCAACCTCAAAAGACATATTCCTGGTCGCTAAATTTTCATTCGTAGATTTCAATGATTTAATTTTATTCTTCAGGGGTGCAGTATTGCTCTTGGACTTCTCAAATTCTTTGAAATACTTCACTGTTAACATTTTGTACTAATTATACAATTCATGATATGCATTTTTCAATTCATCAAATAAAATACTAGAGTTAGAATAATATACCTCATTGTCTTCTTGTTCCCTTCTTTTTCCTTTGTAAGCTTCATTTTATAGAAGCGGGGCATATTTTCTGACCATAAAATTGAATTCTTCATCTCCATCTATTTGCAACTCAGTGTCACTTTCATCTTTGTTTGATTTTTCAGTTTCTTTTAGTGCCATTATTTTTTTAAAAGAGTATCCTTCATCTCACTTAAGCTCAGTTTCATGAATATTTAGATTTCTTTTAATGCCATGATGATGTTGTTGAAGTATCCGAAGAATTCATCTATGATCTCCCCTATTTCATGCCAATAATTTTGTATTGATGCACTAAGAGACTTATTCTATGTTTCTTTACCACATTCATCCCTTCAAAGGTAACTTAAGGTTTGTCCTATATTTCTTTTGTTGTAGAGTAGTAGGATATCTTTTCATGTTCTTCTGGAGACAACACACATATCAGGTCATGTTTTTCTTTAACGTTTAGTTGTGCATTTCTCCTGTCAATACCAGTCTATACTTCTACACTATCGAAAGTGGGAATTGTAGCTCCAACTTTAATTACTTGCCATACTTCGATGTTTATAGATTGGATATAAATAATCATTCTCTCTTTCCAATATAAGTAGCTATTTCCATTAAAGTAAGGAGGTTTTGAGACAGATTGTCCTTCAAAAATTCTCAAGATGTTTTCCATGATCTATCACGTGTGCTATAAAACACAAAATTGTGAAACCTCATTCTAATACTAAATGATAAATTAAACACATGCAAGAGGGGGCTAAATTGTGTGTGACTTAAAAAATTTCAGAAGTTACTTTCAATTTGTACAAAAATAGGGACATGTTTAAAATTAAACTAATAGGAGCCTGTCAGATGATAGTATCTTATTAAACAAAAGGAGAGTGATAATGTATAAGTATTGTTGAAACAATAAAAAGAAGGCACCTGTTAAAATGAAAGGAACTATCTACAAGTTGAAAACAGAAGGAACCTATTATAAAACTGAAGGAGCCTCTTATTGAAATAAACACATACACAATACAATGAAGAAATAAAGAAGATAAAGATAGAGAGAAGAATGATGTAGTCAATTTATGCTTGTTCAAGTTACAACCTATGCCCACGTCCAGTCACTAAGTTTTCAACTTTAGTGTTTCAATATAAAATCAAGTGTTAATTTGATGACCCTCTTTAAGCTCACAAGTTAATATTTTTCAAGGTTGGAGAAACCTTCCTCACTATTAGTATTTCACTAGCCTTTACAAGCTCTCAAATAAAAATGAGGTTTGCTTGATATGAGCTTCAGTAATGTCTCTCAACAGAATTTCAATTTCTGTTGCATAAGAGAATTTTTTTCCAAAGATATCACTTTCAAGAATGTATATGCTTTAGATGAGTTTCAACAGTACATTTTTGCAAGCTTTTGTATCATTCATTTATTGTTCACAGCTGCATTGGCTCTTCCTTAAGTAGTCAATTTATTCAACTAGCCATTGCTTAATCTTGCATCCTTAGTCAACTAGATAGATCTAAATCTAAATAACTTCAATGTCATATTTTCCAAAATATCTTCTAGTAATCATGGGGATAATATGCGACCTTTATAATTAGTAGGATCTTTTCAGATAAACTATTTCTAATAAGGTAAGTTTATAATGAAGGTTCTTGTAAGAAAAAGAAACGTATTTCTTATGATTTTATTTCCTTTTGAGAATAAGATCATTAATTATACAAGGAAATAAATCTAATTTGAATTTTGAAATATTATATAGTTATCATCAAATTTGTTAATCATAATCCTTGAGCTAACATAACACAACACTTTTAATGACAAAGTTAGTACTTATTTTAATATAAAATTTTTTATGTTAAAAGTTATATTTACCCTTTTTCAAATGTAAACTTCTCTTTATATAAGGGAGAATTTAATGTATAAGGTCATGCACCTGGACTTATTTCTTTCTTGGAGGTAAGATAGGGCATAAGCATCATGAAGAGTAGTGAGCTAAAGGCGTACTATAGTTAGGTTAATGATAGACGTTGATTTTGCTAATAGGTAAATAATTAGGCCGACTACTAGAGCGGCATATGTTGGGATATTATTTTTCCCTACGAATCTTAAGAAATTATTTTTAACACTAATAATGAGTTGTTCTTCTTTAGAGAAATGTATAGGAAACCAACATATCCAATTTTCATGCATTAACTACATGATAAAGTCCTATAAGACTCTTTGGCTTGAGATCTTAGATAGTAGAGAAGTCTTAAGATCCTAACATTCTATTTAAGTCATGTCTTGATATTATATAAACCCCTTA
The DNA here is from genome assembly GCA_024678245.1 of Erythroxylum densum. NCBI lineage: Eukaryota > Viridiplantae > Streptophyta > Magnoliopsida > Malpighiales > Erythroxylaceae > Erythroxylum > Erythroxylum densum. The sequence goes on along the minus strand of JANPWT010000008.1, from coordinate 42,416,187 downwards.
GCATAAGTCATTTGGCATCAATTAAGATAAGCCTACAATATGTGCAAATAGGCTATTAGTTTGAGGATTGAACACACCCTAAAACTATTATCAACCTTGTATTAGGTTATATCAAACTCTATTGGTAACAACTCTGACAACAATTTTATTACTAGCTTAAGTTCCATTTTAGGAACAAATCTAAGGCTTCTTTAGAATGCAAATATAGACTAGGGGGTAGAATGTTAAAGATACAAAAGAGTGGCCCTTGACTATTAAACTATTGTTGAGATATATTGATCTACTAAGGTTTAAGCCATCTAGCAAGTTACATAGAAATACCTATTTATATGGATGAGGCTATGAATTTAATGGAAATGATACGTTATGCTAAACTATATGTTGTTGATATGAAATAAGACTTACTTGAAGTGATACTCTTGATGAGGATTCTATAAATTGATATTGCATTTGAGGAATTTATTAAGGTTGCATATAAGTAAGTTTTTCTAGATAGGTGATTATTTTGAGCGCATAGAAATTAATTCTCTAATAATGCTTGAAGCTAAAATTGGGAAGAATAATAGTTTGAGAAAGCAATTACCTACCTCTATTAATGAGTATCAACGTCAGTGAAGGAAATGGAAATTGAGAATCAAAATAGGGAGGAGGTCACTGAAGAGGTTACTCCTAATATAAATAGCTCTTTGGAGCCATTAACTCCTATTAATTATATTCCTCCAAAGGACATTGGTAAAACTGGTAAGCTAGAACAACTACCACTAGCCATAATGAAGGATTACTTAATTATAAATATGAATAGCTATAGGCGTTATGCTAAAAAAGAACAAGAAGGTTATATACCTTAAATGGATAATTTCAAAGTGGATATACGAGGAGATTGAGATGAAAAATTAAAGTTAAAGTCTTTAGGAATCATAATCTTTCTTAATATTTATCATCTCGTAGAATGTTAGATAAATTAACTGCCATAAAAAGTAGTAGGTGATAGGGACTATCTTTTTTGAAAATTAAGCTTAAGGCTAATAAATGCAAAAAGCCACATTTTTTAGAGAAGTACTCGTTTCACACATTTTTATCTACAAATCAAATTATGCATCAATTAGTAACATTAATTTAGGAGTGGATATAGTTCCTGCATTTATTTATGGTTCTAATTATTCTTTTTAAAGAGACTTCTTATGACAAAACTCTGTAAGAGTGGTGCTTTAAAGGCAATCAACTTTATCACTTTTGTATAAACTTTATTTTGATTAATAAAGTGAAAGGAAATTTTCATTAATTTGATGTTAATTTATTTATAAGTTGTTGTCATTCTTAAATCGAATTAATGAAGTCCATGATACAAAACATAGCATGAAGGAAACCATGATGAGATCATAATAATGAGATTGCTATCAAGTGCAATTATATTAGTGCCTAAATTATTTGTAGTCATATGATTAATGAGATAGGACATTTTTAATCTAGATAGACTAGCACATGTTATACTCCTTGATTTGATCAAGCAGCGGATCTCATAAACTATAAGTATAATATGTTTAAAGTTAACAAGTAGATGCTTACTAAGAGTAGTAAGTACATCGGATGACCCATTATAAGATTATCATATGGATGATGTATCAAAAATTAGTGATTAATCTCATCATAAAAATGGTGAAAATATCCTTAGACTTGAGGTACTCAAGGATATCTTAGATACTGATCATGTACTTTGACATCATACCTTGTTGCCTCAAGACGAGGTCGCTCATAGTGTTATGATTGGGTACAACTATTGGTATTGGAGGGTAATTAGGTAACCAGTAAAGGATTCACGACTCCTGATAGAAGGAGATGATACCCACGATCTCTTTTTAGGGTCATTTCTTAGAAGTCTCTGGCCAGAGTAGTTATATGTTATGAAGAGAGTCTTTAATGACACATCGAGTAATGAGATCCCTAGTATAAGAACTAACATCACTTGGACTATTTGTTAAATAGTCATTACAGTAGGAGTTGAAACATAAGCCATACTTTGAACCAAGTGGGGTATAGTGTCACACCCACATACCCCTTAGGAGTATATGCAAATGTTGTACAAAACAGAACTAAAACATACTTAACATTCCAAAGCAATTTCAGAACTCAAGCAAACATACATTTCATTTTATCAGATGTTGTTTTTAAATAAAATATATCATACATATTGTACTTATCAAAATACATGCAATAAATTCAAAAGCCAACCTATATTAAGGTTATTACAAACCATTTACATGAAAATATGATATGTCTTAATATATAGAGTACAACTCAAAAACAAACTAAACATTTCCAAAACAAAACGTATTCTTTTTGGCCACTGTGGTTATCTTTGTCCCAATCCTTACATCTTCTTATCAGAACCTACATGGAGGTAAAACCACCATGTTAAACATATAAATAAGATATAAATTGGTGACTATTTCTAACAGTTGTCTAGCATTCACATGTATAGAATAAAATCATATCATAGTAATATTTAATTGTTCATATTAAAGTGCAATCCAAATATTATGTGTCTCAGAACAAAATATGATTCATCAAAATAAAACTTTTTTGCACTGAAACAAAACTCATAAATATCATAATAGAATGAACATGTATCAGAACTGATTATCTAAATAGGATATAATTCTTTTATATCAGAATATGACTTGTGTCATGTCATAATATGTTTTGTATCAAATCAGAGCTTATCTTGTACAGATCAAAACTTATTTATAACAAAACTAAATATGTATCAGAATCCAAAACAAGTTACCCTAATAATCCTTTTTATAGAAGTGGGTAATGAGACCATAACAAAAGATACCATGTTGGCATCACAGAACAGAAGAGACTTATGTTTCAAAATTAGGGGACACTATAGTGTCAATAATTGGGGGACATCGTAGTGTCAATAATCAAGGGACATCTTAGTATCAAGTTACAGGAGTAGCTACAGAGCCTTCTAGGTATAACTATTTACCCACGACTAAGACTTGGAAGTTTTTAAAACAAAAAAAGTCACATTACATAATTCTCATGTAAAAGATATATTTCCAAACATATGACTCTATTCCAATTTGCTTAACTTGAACATACTTAATCACATTTGATTAATCTCAATATGCCTTATAAAAATAAGCATTTGTAATGTTGCACGAAAGGGTACATTAAGTAATTACACCTTACATGTACTCACTTAAGTTCCCAATTCACAAGCATTCATAACTAACACATCACTTATATTATTTAAATCACATATGCGTCCCTAAGTATACTTCATTTCTTTAATAACTTATAAGTTTCAAATTAGATACTTGTTATCAAATAACACCTTCCTTAAGTTATTGCTTCAATTAATAATCCAAACCTTATTCAATCTTTCATCAATTAATCTAATCTCAAACTAGGTTCATTACAAACCCTAATCAACTTCAATTATACCAATGTAAGGTATATTATCTTATTATGGTTCAATAATTACTTAAAACAAAGATTAGCATGTTAAGGGCCTTTCCTACGAACATGGGGTGTATCCCCACAATCGTGATAGAAGCTAATGCATCTACCCATGATGGTGGCATGAATGCCATGATTGTGTCCTGACTATTTTCTTGCAAATTCTAGATTGAAACATCTCTTTCCAAATTTCAAAACACCAACATGACAATCGCTAATTAATGTTTCATGTATACCTCTATTACATGCCAACTCCTCATTAATTTCATATCCAATTTCAACTCAAAATCACCCATTTGGCAACTCACAAGCCATTGTCTTTCAAGCAAAATGCATCAAACAAACATCATGTTCTATACCTTATTATATCATCAATTCCACACATATTCCATTTCAATTCAAGTAACATAGAATTCACATTACAACATGCCATCAAGTTTAGAATTCCCTTACCTAATTAACTTTAAGTACCTTCTTTAAAGAACCAATTAATCCAGCCTTTCATGCAACCAACACACTTCTATAATCAAGGTAGATGTAGGATGATCTTAACACTAAGAATATAATAACATAGAAGTTAGTATAAAGTAGCTTTCTTGATGCAATCTCACGTAAGGATTCTTAAGCATTGATGACATAAAATCAAGTAAAAACTCCAATAGGTGTGAGTGAGAGAGTTTTGTGAGATAGTGAATAATGAGCAAAATAGAAATTACTCCGGCAGAAACTTGTCTCATCCAATGCTAGGTGTCATCAAATTGTAACAACATACATCACTATGCATGTTTTTCATTTGCCCCATATAGGAGTTTCCAAAATGTCACCAATATATTGGACCATTTGTCTCTCACTTATTGTTGCCACTTGCCAATTTATTAACTATGCCATTTGTCAATGCCTTAACTATGCCAAATGTCATTCAATAATAGGCCTAATCCTTCAATTTTCATATACCAATTTATCTTGCCACTTCAAATTTTCCTATTACAAATGTATATTTTAACACCTCAATTCTCTAATGGTTACAATTAATTCCAAGTCACTAAGTATGATCCATTAAACAAAAAATTCAAGACATATACAATTCACATTCAATTCATATATCACCTATCACATTTATTTTCATAGACATGTATCATTCCAACTAGGGTGTAATTTAAGGCCTTCCAATTCTCTCCCCTTAAAAGAATTTCATCCTCAAAATTCATACCTAATGAGAACAACCAAGGGTATTGAGCTTTCATGGTCAATTCTAGCTTCCAAATTGCCTCCTCAAGTTCATGATGTTGCCGGAGTGCTTTCACCAAAGGTATTTGCTTATTTCTGAGTTATCAGACTTGTCTTGCCAAAATAAACATAGGCCCTTCTTCATAAGCCAAATCCGGTTGCACTTGAATTTCTTACACAGAAATCTTATGTGAATCATTATACGATATCTTCTCAACATAGAAACATGAAACATATCAAGCAAATTGGCCAATTCTTTAGGAAAAGCTAATTGATAAGCTACTAGTATGATTCTCTTAATAATCTTATAAGGACTGATGTAACGTGAGTTGAGCTTACCTTTCTTCCCAAGTTGGGGTACATGTTTCCATGGTGGTTCTTTCAAGAATAACTTATCACCTAGCTAATACTTAATATCTTTACTGTTTAAATCAGCATAAGATTTCTGCCTATCACTGCCAACTTTCAATCTCTGTTTGATAACTTGAACTTTTTCTTCAGTATCTTCCACAATATCATGCTCGATCATATTTCTTTCATATAGTTCATTCTAGCATGTTGAAGTTCTACACTTCCTACCATATAGAGCTTCATAAAGCACCATGCGAATGCTAACCTGATGACTATTAGTATAAACAAACTCCATCAGAGCAAGATAGTTATCCTAACTTCTCAGGAATTCTAACACACAACCCCGAAGCATGTCTTCCAATGTCTAAATAACCCATTCAGATTGTCCATTTGTTTGAGGATAGAAAGCAGTACTAAACTTGACTTAAGTACCCAAAGCCTTTTACGGACTTTTCTAGAATCTCTAAGTAAATCGAGGATCATAATTAGAAATAATAGATAATGGTACCCCATGTAACCTTACTATCCTTTTCCACATATATATCTGTAAGTCTATCTAATAAATAATCAGGATGAATAGGTAGAAAATAAACAAACTTAGTGAACTTATCCATAATCACCTATACAACATCATGTTTCCTTTTGAGTGAGAGGAAGTCTAGTGACAAAATTCATAGTAATGTTATCTAATTTCCATTGTGGAATTGAAATAGAATGTAACAAACCAGATGGAACCTAGTGCTCATCTTTAACTTATTGACATGTCAACTATTTAGATACATAATCCACTACATTAGGTTTCATACTTGGACACCAGTAATGATGCTTCATATCTTGATACATTTTATTTCCACCAGGATGCATTGCAAAGACAGTATTATAGGCCTTAAATAATAACTTTCTCTTCAATTCATCATTAGTTGGTATACACAATAGATCTTTGTATTACAAATCACCATCTCCTTTCATAGTAAAGTCAAATTGTTTTCCTTCCTAAGTTACCAAAACAAGTTGTTGCAATTTATCATCAACTCTCTAAGCATCATAGATTTTTTATCTCAAGGTAGGCTTAGCTTTTAACTGAGTTATTAAATCCCATCAGATGTAAGTTCCCATTCACTCTGCTGCATTAATAATGCCGAAATAGTCTTTTGACTCAAGGCATTTTTCACAACATTAGCCTTACGAGATAATAGTCCATAATACAATTATAATCTTTAAACAGTCCAAACCAAAGGCGTTGTCTTAGGTTAAGTTCCTTCTGAGTAAGTAAGTACTTTAGACCTTTATGGTCAGTAAAGATCCTACATTTTTTACCATATAAGTAGTGTCACCAAATTTTCAAAGCAAACACTACTGTTGTGAGTTAAAGATCATGCGTGGGATAGTTTTGTTTGTGAGGCTTTAGTTGTCTAGAAACATATGCAACCACCATACCATTCTGCATCAAAACACAGCCTAAACCATTTCTAGATAAATCATTAAACATAACATAGTCCTTACCAGCAAAGGGTTGAGCTATCATAGGAGCCTCAGTAAGCATTTTTTTTAGTTGAACAAAACTAGTGTGGCATCTAGCAGACCGTTTATACTTTACTCCCTTTCATAGCAATTTAGTCAAAAAGGATGCTATCATCAAAAACCCTTCACAAACCGACAATAGTATCTAGCCAAATATAGAAAACTCCTTACTTCTCTCATATTCCGTGGCAGCTTCTAGTTAACAATTGCTTCATTCTTATTAGAATCAACTCTAATCCTTTGAGAGGAGACAACATGTCCTAAAAAAGATACTTCCTGAAGCTAAAAGTCACACTTACTCATCTTAGCATACAACTGTTTTTCTCATAGGTTTGTAACATAATTCATAGATACTGAACATGATCATGCTCATTCTTGCAATAAACAAGAATATCATTTATAAATACCATAAAAACTGGTCTAAATAGGGCCTAAACACTCTATTCATCAAGTCAATGAATGCAGCTAGAGCATTAGTTAACACGAATGGCATTACCAGAAATTCCTAGTGTCCATAATGGGTCCTAAATGCAATCTTCGAAACATCCACATCCTTTACCTGGAGTTGATGGTACCCTATTCGCAAATCTATCTTGGAAAACACCACAACATCTTTCATTTGATCAAACAGATCTTCTATCTTTGGTGATGGATACTTATTCTTCACTATAACCTTATTCAATTGCCTATAATCAATACGTTGGATTTATATAAATATAGTTCCCTAGAAACCAAGTGTATTTACATATAACTTAATTTTCTTCCAGTTACTTTTGTAATGAAAACATTTATTGTTAATAAAATAAAATAGTTTGGTTTTATTTGTCTCATCATTATATATCTAGTCGTAAGGTACCAAGATTATTTTTTAAGTAATATACATATACATGGAAATGTATGGGAAACATGTATATTATTAGAATGTAAATTAGTAGATTCACAGTTGACTAATCAAGTTGGTCGCTTAATTATGGTTTAGACTATAGTGTTGCGATTTATCTCCGTGTAAGTAAAAGAGTTTACTTCAAGGGAATGATGAGTTTCATATCACGATAGTAATGGACTATCGATAATGACACTATTAAATGAATCTAGAATTAAGTATGTTTTTAAAGAAAAAAGTGGGCCATTACTTTAATCTTAAAAGATATACCTTAGCATTCTTTTATTACGAACAACAATGTTGATAAGTGGTGAACTTATATGTGTTTCATTATAATTCTTGATATGATCGAAATGAATTTTTATAAAGTATCAATACAGTGTCTACATGTTGGAATTATTAATTGAAACATCTATCAGGAAACATTCACTCGAATAAAGAGTTTATAATGATATCATCACTTCTAGATATTTTACGAAGTTTGGTGATTAAACTAGTGCCAGTAGTTTGATAGACTAGCTATCCATAAAGTCTTAACAATAAGATGAGATCTTGTGTGTTAATCATCATATAAGAGTAAAACAGGAGATTTAGAAGGAAAAACGGTAATTTTATCCTTTACTGTGCGGATGGCTGTAATTTGGTTCATAATAAAGTTTACAATTGGCCATCTTATTTGAAACATGTGTTCTCATAATAATTAGTGATTCAAGAGTTCATCTAATTGTCTTTAGTTTTGGTTAATAAGCTGGAATTTATTCTAATAAGATTAAATTAATTCTAGGCTTAACAAGGCTTGAATTATCTAAGTCCAATTAGGTTCCCCACTTGGCTTCTAGGAAGGTTATCAAGCAAAGTGAGAAATATAAATAGAAGTTTTAAAGCCCATGATTGAATGTCGGGCTTACTTTAATTGGAAGCCCAAATGAACATTTAATATTGGGCTTGACTTTGGTTTGATTTGATTAATTAGATTTATAAAATTGAAAAAAAGTTATTAAAGAAAGGAAGGCATATTTCAATTTTTTATACCTAAATTTGTAGCTGCACATTTAACATTGAATTTCTAAATTAAATATGGTTTTATCATGCTTTTATCATCATCAAATAGAGTAATGATCTTATCATTAAAAGGTTTAATGGTTGTCATTTAATGATGGCATGTATTGTAACCTTTTAGCATTCATTTGATTAAAGAAAGGAAGAGGTGCATTTGATGTACTCTCTGTTGGGCCCCGAACCTTTTATGG
>JANPWT010000008.1:42358598-42373106 GCA_024678245.1 Erythroxylum densum | reverse complement strand
GTAAAAAAAATGTTTTTCATTGTGCTTGTGATTCGATCACGTTTGGATTCCAACATGATCATCTTCATTAATAAAGGACTAGGTGGATTATCATACATATAATATATATGCACACACATTTATATACAACTTTATAAGACGTTCCATCCATTTAATTCAATGATACACTTACTATAACTAATTACAAATTGACAATTAGTAGAAACGGTAGCATTATTCTTCGAGACAAACATGTACTTCTTCCTACCTTTGATAATATAATGTTCGTGTGCTTATTAATCTCTAGCACATAAAAACCATAATGTGATCTTTTGATTTGGTAATTAAAGACATGAATTCTTTTCAGTACCAAACCCAACTTACAAATAAACTTAAATGAGAATGGGTTAATTACCAGTCTATTTCAGAGATTGCTTCTCAGCTTTGGAACCAGATTAATTATTCGGGTTCCAAGACTTATCCTGCAGATATGTCTGTGTATATACATATATAAAGTGGACTCTTATTCTAATTAAAATTAAAAGCTTCTCTCAATTTGCTGATTCTTCCCTACAATACTATTCTTTTAACTGTCCATATTGATCATAATAACTGCTAAAGAGACCCTCCTAGTTGAGGATTTTCCATGTGCATGGTTTCAACTTGCTCACGAAGATCCACAACATTATCTATTAGACATGCGTAAATTGAGACTTTTATCAAGTCCGAATCCCATCCAGACTTTCCATGCATTCTGGAAGTATATAAGAACGCAAAGACAATAATCTCCAAACTGCCTTTTACACTATTTATCATACGGGAGATGTTAGACTATCGTGTGAAATACATTTCTCAGGTATTCTTTCTTTGATACTCAGCCATGACTTGACTTCGTAATAAAACATAGTAACATAGTAACATTAATATTTATGTATATGATTTGAATTATTGATCATATTGTAGGGAAACGGGGATAGAATCCAATCTCAACTGTAACCAAATAATTACCATTTTTTTTTGTAAATTAGTTTCCTGAAGAATAAGATCTCTTTAATTTTATAAAATGATTAACACATAATCACAATAAAACATAAATATAAATTCATACCTTATTTCGAAGCTTGATCATAATCTTGTTATATCCCTCAATTTGTTTCCAAAAACTAATTTGTCTCAACCACCGTAGTCATATAAGTGTTCGACCTCTAAACAGTTTCTACAGAATAAGTTGAGAGAATTTTGTAACTCTTACAAAGAGGGTTAAGCAAGAAGTGCTGGCTCCATTAAAGCTTAAGTCTATTTATAATAAGTTATGGATGTTTTAATAATTTAATTAAAATTAAATTTTTGTTTCAACTAAACTTAATTATAATTACAAATAATTCTAATTAAGTACTAATTATGTCCAAATTAGATTCAATATCTTATATTGACCCTTATTTATTAAAATTTTTATATTTAACCATAAAGTTTCTTAAACTTTACAACCAAGTCTAACTTGATTAAAATAACTTTGTTCTCTCCAATCCATTTTTTATGTGAGACCCATTAAGTTCCCAATCAATGATTATAAATTATCATTCTAATTCACAATTAGAATTAGATAACCTTTTAATTTGTCTTTAATTTTCTAATTAAACCATCTATAATCATAGATAAATCTTGACGTCTAGCAACGCATCATAACCACCCAAATATTTAGGAATGTCAAAATAGTTTTGGCTAACCTTTTCATGCATAATTTTAACGTATAATTCAATCCTTTCATCATACGATATTCCAATTAGACATAGGATATGAAATTAATGTCTTCTCTATTTTGAATCCAATCACATTAGTTCTCCGATATTAGCTATACATTCATTTAATGATATTTGTAAACTATTTACAAAACGTTATTCCAGCTTAACCAAAGATTTCCCAAATCATTACTAATCGAGAACAATAAAATATTCTTTCTAATTACTTTAGGATGATGAATCATATCTTGATTACTCAACTACTTTCATATAGTTCATGATACATTCAATGACTACTGATTAAATGGTCCATGATTAAATAGATCATAAAGACTAATAAAACATAACAGTTCTTATATAAGATAACTTTTGATCTTAAGTCAAAAAATCACTTATACAATCATTACAATAAGAATTTTCATAGACATAAAAGTAATATTCTAAATGAATTTCTCATATCGAGTCTGTTCAGTAAATTTATTCTCTAACAAGTACTCACACGTTTGTTTAAATATCTTCATACTTTAGTCTATCAAACTGACATCTTCCTTCATAAGAAAAAACAATAAGTGCTAGATTTTTTGCATTCAATTAATATCCAATCTTAATAGAACAATGACTATGAATAATTTAGGGATAATACATAAATATACTATGAATCTCATAGTCATAATCTCATTATAATTTCATTTGCAATGTATAATTATTCTAAAAACTTTATTATATACATATAAATATGTACAAGATAAAGTATGCCTTTAAATAATTGTTACTAAACTACAATTAAAACGATTGGTTGTTGGACATAAACTATATGACTTTTACAATGAATTTTTGAATAGTATGCAATGAAAGGAAACTTACTTTATGTTCATCAAGTGAAAACTAATAACCACAAGGAGTAATGATCAATAATGAGAAAGCTTAAACAAGAAAAAGCTCGATTGTTATTTATGAGGCAAATATCCACTTATGTTTAAAAATAAACAATTAAGTGATTAGCCACTTTATATTGTTTCAAATTAATGACTAAATACGATTTACTTATGAAATGTTGGAATGCATGCACCCGTGCGATGTGTTACTGTACATAAATTGTGAAGAAAAACCTTAAAGACATATACGAAAAGACAAAATGTTTTAAGGATGATCCAGAATTTTATTTAGTTCAAACTATCTTTTGTTTCTTTCCTATTTCATTTTAAAGTATTAATATATTTTGATTGAGTTATTGATGCACCATGATCATGCAAAATTACTTCAAAACTCAATTAAAAAAAAGCAATTCGTTCAACTAATAAGTACTTTTTTGAGACATAAAATGAATCAAACAAGCCTTAAATAATTTAGGCTTGTCCAAATTTGGTTAAAGGATAATTTCAACGCACTTATATTTGTATTTAATTAATTTTTATATCAATATACAATTCTTAATCAAACATGTCGATGGTTTAAAAAATCATATTATAATTATTTTTTGAATAATTAACTTGTATTAATATTTCAGACACTCCGTACAATTGGAACAGAAACATCGTATCGCACACATGGCACACAGTATTGGATTCCAAGCGCAAATGTAGGAAAAGCTGATAGGGATGCATTGAAGTTAACAATTGACCAGAAAATCTAAAAGATGCAAGAAGTAGAACCAACTATATGCTTTCACGTATGTATTTGGAGCTGTTGCACATGTGACCCATAGTCTTTAGCAAAAATAAAGTAGAAACCATAGTTGGTGAAAGTTGTCTCTCACAAACACAATCAGCCTTCGTTTTTTCTTTTTCTTTGAAGAAAAACTTCAAAAAAACTTCCTAATCGTATTGACCTAATTTAAAATATTGTGTAACTTGCGTGTTAAGGATTGTTAATTATAAATGTAACAGAGAAAAATGGACGGAGAAATTTATAGGACAAAAGCTTAGGTTTGATGCATATGTTGGGAACGAAGAACGGTATGAATAGGCAATGAAACTCGACTAAGCAAGCAAATAACTGCAGATAAAACTGAATTGAAGAGTCAAAGAGCTATAAATTATATACGGGACTGCGTCTTCCCTAAACGTACCGCTTAGTTTCCAGGCATAATATGATTTTTAAACTAAAGAAGATATGTATGTAATTGTAACCCGAAATATATCCAAGTTAAAGAAGCCATGCGTACCTCCTGTAGTGCTGGCCAGCAGTTGAAACTAGTTCCTTGATATCCAACTTGATTAATCAGCGGAGTTTGAAATAGATTCCCTTTGAATGAAAAGCTAAAAAGAGAGAAGTGAAACATAGTCACATATTAATTGATGCAGCATCATCAAGATTCCCACAAGAAAAGGAACCTTTCGAGTAGAGGCGGAGAGCTTAAAGTGGGTCTTCTGTACACCCTATCCCCACTCGGGTTGGAACCTTGGACTTGTGAATCTTGATGATGCAGCATCAACGAATACTGACTGTTGCTCGCTGGGCATCTCGATGAGAGTATGTTGTGAGGTAGAATGAAGTTGTATATATGTATGGAACTGCCTAGACAAAAACAAACTGAAGAAAGGACTCGGAAACTGACGAGATCAAGCCCCTTTTGTTCAATTTTTCTCTCGTCACCTACACCTGGCTACACCTACGGTTGAAGGGTAAAAGGAAGTAGAACACGTTTCTGTCTATATACACGAAGTTGAACTGCATAAAGAGGAAGAAAACAGGAGGATAAGGCTAGTTGAGACTGGTTATGACGATAAAATACAGCACGAAGAAGTTGGATTTGTAAAAAGACAGGAGGAGTTTCGACCAGGGGATTAGATGTTAACTCCTGGATATAGATATCTTCTGTTGCGTAGTTATACCAGTCCACCATTTAATGAAACAATCTGGGGAAGATACGACTGACCAAACCTCGCCCACTTGTAACTATAGGTGTCGAGAAAAGAACTGTAGTAAGATCGGAGAAAGATATACAAAGCTACAGTGTGGTGCTTGTTGCCCTGATCATGAGCAAGGACTAAATTAATAATAGAGATATAAAGCAGATCGAACCCCTCTCCTGGCTTTATATAAAGAAATCTGATGTCAGGAGGATTAGTTCATCAATTAAACAAGCATTTCATGTGGATTGTGGGGGCAAACTGAGAAGGACCTGACCCCAGAAAGCTGATGCTGCTCTCTCCAATCATTTCTTTCTTAGACCTACTCACCTGAAATTTCGGTGGACCTAGGATCGTTAGAAAGATGCATAGACCTAAGAATCGACGAAGTTTTTACTTGGAAAAAAAAAAAAACTTTCTGGTGCATGAATGTAATTAGAAGAAACTGGGACCTCTACTTGGTGAGCTTGTAAATTATAATTTCGTCTTGATGACCACTTAACTAACGTAGACTTTGATATAGAAAAAATATTATAGAATTCTATGTTGAAATTATTATATTTCTGTTAAATAACATATCAAATATTAATCAGCGTCTTGAGAATAGTAAATAAATTCTCTTTTGCATTGCATGTTAGTTTCTGCAGTTTACTTTCTTTTGTCAAGTAACCATCAGAGAGTTGGAATTCCGTCCTTTCCTTGATTGCATCAGATGAGAATTATTGTTTAACTAAGCGTAACTTTATGTTTAATCAACCATTGAGCTGAGTTTGTATTATTAGTGAACATGATAAAGTTGTTCTATATAAGAAAAGAGTATGTCGATTGGGTTATTTACATAATAAATGCATTAGGTTTCATTATGTGAAGAAAATATCATTTTCCTCTAACAAAGAGATTTACCCCAACTTGTATAAAGTATGCTTTGATCGAATTACTTTACAATACAGTTAAATTGTCTTTCGCCGACTACTGCTTATTAAACCTTCACAATGGTTACTGGTTCAGCCAAGTTCTGGCGGAACTGCATGTTGTCGTTTGGATCCATAGAATTGGTTGATTCTTACAAGAGCTCCGACTTGAAGGTTCTGCAAAATAAAGAAGACATGTCGGGGGTTGTTTCCCGATAAGCTCCTCCGATGCTCAAGTCAGTCTTTTGGATGTAGGTAGGATCGTCGTGAACGGAGAAACTTAGGGTTTATGATCGCGTACCTCTGTTTTGGCAAAATTATACCTTATATATGGAGCAGACGCTAGGTTTAGGTCTTTACGTATATATGGGAGACTCTCAACTGCGAACAGGCCATGGATCGTGGACTAGGCCTGGATCTAGCACAGCCACCCGACCAGTTACTATTGCTAATTCTTAAGTCTAATTTGCTTACATTTTCAAAGAAACAACAGAGAAATACGATGCATTAATTTGCAGGAGACCAAATGGGTAACGCAGGGAACACTGCCAACTTCACTATATAGTCAGCTATCTGCATTTGCTTCTTTGTTCCAGAAAAAGAAACGAAAACTGTAATTACTTTAATCAGAAGGAACCTTACGTCAATATATTAAATTAATATCTATAATATATGAGAATAGAAATATATATAGAAAGCAATTAGGCCTTCTTTAGCGATAGTAATGAAGAGGTGAGAATTAAAATGCATTTTCTTTGCTTAAATATTATTGGAAATGAATAAAATAAGAATGCCAATATATGAATAAAATTTAAACAATCTTAAATTTTTTTAATAGTGCTATAAATATAATTTTAAATCAAACATTAGGAATAGTGAATCTCTCTTCTATCACTTTCCTATCTGTGTTTTTTATCAACTAATGATATCATATCAAGTAAAGCAAGTACTTTTTATAGTGCTTTAATTTTATTCTTATAAAAATTATTCACAATTTTTTAAAATTAATAATTTACTAAACTATTGAAAATTAATTTTAGTTAATTATTCATAAAATATAAAACATTTTAAATATAATTTACAAAATAAATGATGTATAACTAAATATGAACAAAATGTTTCTTATTATCATGCATAATATTTGATTTTAATTAAGCACTACATAACTACTAACTTGTGTAATCTTATTCTTAATAATTACATACTAAATACGCATAATCATGAATTCTATTCCTATTTTCATTCCCTCTTTTTATTTTCATTCCTATTTTTTAATTATAACTTTGAATATTGATTAACAAACAAAATCTTAGAAAAACATAAATTTTAGATGAACGAAAACATATATGTTAAATTACATTCATTATTATATAATAAACATAACAAATATTTCCATCATGTAATGTAATTGAAACATTAAAATGCATAAACTTCTTTTATGTAATTCCTAAATATTAATATTCATTATTTGCATCTTATTTTCACTTGTCATTTTAGATGTCATAAAAAGGAAAATAACATCCTTACAGTTCAATAATTATCTATTCTTATATTCAATCATAGTCTTTGATTTTGTAAAGAAAATATGGTTACTATTTACTCAGCTGTTGTTGTGGTCAACTATTTTCAAGAGTCAATTCCTTTCTGTTATGATCAATTTTTTTAGTTCTTAATTATTAGTTTTTAATTTGTTTGAAAATTTAAATTAAATTTAACGCTGTTATAAATTTCTATTGAAATCACAATTGACTAATGTTAGCAAGCTTGTGCTTGTTTCCTTTTCTGTTTCCTTTTTTATAACAAGTAGCTATTGGCATTCATTAATAATAAAGAAATAAATAATTTGGGTGGCATCCTATGTTTTTGTAGTCTTCCAAGAGCATTAGTTGGTTTTTATACAAACTTTATATTGACATTGAAAATAGGGAATGATGATGATTTCCCTGAGCTATACACATTTAAGTGGATAACTTTCTTGATTGAAAACTTTACATTATTAGTTATGTGACATCTATGAATCCGAACTATATTTCTACTTTGCCTTTTCTTTTTTATTTTTGTATGTACTTCCCATGATATGGTTCATTTCTTATTGATCACGGTTTTATGATATTAGTAAGTTTTAATATTTAACCTCGATATTTCGCAATTGTATGGGTCATTCACGTAGTACCCAAAGTGTCGATCCCACGAAGAGGGTTAATCTAATCTTAGAATCTAAGGTTGGAAACTATTAAACAGAAATTTAATAGACAATAAATTCAAACATGAGAACTAAATAAATCAAACAACCAAATCAAATAACAAAACAGTAATTGACAATTAACACTTAACGAAAACAATCAACGAACAATGATTAACAATTTCAGATTAAAATGAATAACAAAGAATGGAAATTAATTGATTTGCTGAACGATGATAACACACCCTAGAATTCAACCAAGTGAATTAACCAAAAGAGAGAAAGCGAAAATTATCTATCTTTAATGCTAACCTAACTAACTATGATTTATCGAATTAATAGCTCTAGATGATCCTAGGGTCAATTAAATAATTGAACCCTAAAGTATTAACCCTAATTAGATTATGGGAAGTTGTAATCTCTCAATTAACAACCAATCTTAAAACCTAATCAGTTCTTAAGTTCTCTAATAAACAATTGGAAACCTATACATGATCTTTCTACACAAGATTTACCAACTTGATTGTATTATGAATCTATTAAATTACCTAACTCTCGTTAGTCCAATTTAATCATTTTTTTCTAAATTCACCTTCTTAGTTTATTATCAAGATACGAAGTGCAGAATTAAACCAAATTAATTCAAAAAACACATAAAACAATCATATTTCATTAAGTAAAAAATAATATTCCAAAGGTGAGTATAGAACATCAATCAAAAATTCAATTATATCATCAAACTACATATCCCAATTCTACAATCAAATAAAACTGAAATACACAGGAAATAAAACTCGAATGGATGATGGGAGGCTGCGACTTCAGAAAGCTTCTTATTTTGGGAAGTATGTCGAGTCTGCATTGTATTCCTCTTCTCTCTTCCTTCTTCTCTTGCTCGACCTCTCAAAGTTATCTCCTTTAGGGTTTCGTTGTGGTGGCTGATCAAAAGCTGTCTTCATCTTTTTTTCACGTTCTTTTTATACTTGATGTGTTTGTGGTAGCCCTAGGGTCTTTTCGGGGTCAAAAAGGTTTGAAAAACCCTCAAAATTTGATTTGTTTGTGTGTCTGTGCATCTACTCGATGTAGGCCATGATCACGGGCCACATGTAAGCTCCCTGTCATGATCACGACGATTGTGGACTAAGTCTGATGCTTCTGTCATGATCGTGGCAATTTGGCCTCGATCGTGGGTTGTCTTCTCTTACTTATGTCACGATTGTGGCTTGTTCTTTCGGTCCAAGTCTTTCTGAAACTTCTCTATTCTTCGCTATTGACCCTGAAACACTATCAAATAAATCAAGGTATCTCAAAAACATAATAATTAAGCTTAAATGCTTGTACTAACCCATAAAAACACTTGAAAACAAATAATTTACAAACTAACACAATTTTACCAAAAACACATACTAATAATATAATAAATGATAAATATATATCAAACTGTGCCCTAAAACATGATGTATTTCACACTTATCAACATCTCCACACTTAAATGTTTCTTATCTTCAAGAAAACAAAACAATAAACACAAAAAATCTCACACAACACACAATGCAGCAATGAGACAATGGCTTCAACTTAATGAAATAAATTTAATTTAAAGCACAATCATCCAAGACATTGCAAATCATTAACATGCAAAATCTGCATCTTGGGGCTTTGAACTAAATATACATTTTAATCCAGACTCAAGTGTTAAATTGTTTACCCTTCTCAATTACACACACTCATTAATAATTCTTTGATCGTTTAACTCTGTAACTAAGCCTAAGTAAGTTTTCATGAAAAGTCAAACAATTACAAATTCAGTAGGTTTTATTCGAAAACACATTTTATTCATTTATTTATTTATATTTTTTTAATGAACATGAACTTAGTCTTTTTACGCGGAGGAAAAATTTGGTAATGAATGTCGATCCGGTTACTCAACTAAGTCATGTTTTTTAGTAAGCTGCTTGATTATAACTCCATTCTAGCTTTTTTTACACGAAGGTACATATTTATGATGCGTGTCGTTCTGGTTACTCAGCTATATCCCGTTCTCAACTAGCTACTCATTTTTATGACTCGTTTCGTTCTGGTTACTAGCTCTATTCATAACTCGAAGGCCACGGAATAGTTACTCATTTAAAGAATAACAATTTTTAAATTTTAAATTGCCTACTTTGTTGCTTTAGCTACTCATTTTTATGAAAAACAATACTAGCAAAGTTACTTAGGTTAAGAGGTCTCAAATTATAAATGAATGTGAAAATTTAGAGGGCTACATTTAAGCACTAAATCCTAATTAAGTAGCATATTTAATCAAAGAACCCCCAGTTCACTAATTCTGCAAGCTAATAATTCTCTACAACCTAATAAATCACGTTCAAAATTAAATCAATTTCTATTCATCTAAGTCATTGATACATTCACACGATTCACATAATGCAACCTAACAACTATAATATGAAAAGATTCACATTCAAATAAAACACGTAACCCTCCCCACACTTGAACAACTCATTGTCCTCAATGTGAGAAGGGGATAGCCAAACACATAAAGACAGAAAAAAATGACTTAAAGTAAAAAAAATAACAATAAAGATAAAATTTAAAATAAGAATAAGAATAAAAATAAAAATAAAGACTAAATTTTAAAAAAAAGGGGGGGTTAGAACAAGTTTCATGGTGATGGAGGTGGTAATTGAACACCTTGAGATCGTTGTATTATCCAAGAATTGCTTGAAAAGAGTAAGGGAATTATGATTCTATATCAATTAAATTTGCTAAAATTTTATTGGAATTCACAAACAACTCGAACTAGACCTAATGATTTCAATAAAACTACTAAACGTGCTAATTTGTGGTCCCTTAGATTGACTTTGCAACCTTGGAGGCATCTTAATTGTTCGAACAAAAGGGAATCACTTCCTTGTCTTTGGGAATCGCTCCTTCAAGATATAACTTGCAACGATGCCCGTTGACCTTAAAAATTTCCTTATTAGCATTTTCCAGTTTGAGAGCTCCATGATCAAAAACTTGAATGACTGTGAAAGGTCCACTCTATCAAGATATTAACTTCCCTAGAAACAACCTCAACTTTGAATTGTATAGCAGAACCATGTCTCCCACTTTAAATTCCTTTTGTTTAAGAAGAGAGTCAAGCCATTTTTTTACCTTTCCCTTGTAGAGTTTGGCGTTTTCACACGTATTATAACGAAACTCTTCTAGTTTGTCCAATTATAGAAGTCTCTTTTCGCCCGCTTGCTTCCAACTAAAATTTAATGTTTTAATCATCCAGTATGCTTGATGTTCTAGTTCAATCAATAAATGACAAGCCTTTCCACATACAATTCTATAGGGAGTTGTTTCGATAGGTGTTTTAAAAGTAGTCCTATAAGCCTTGAGGGCATCATCTAACTTTATTGCCCAATCCTTTATGGAGTTGTTCACAGTCTTTTCCAAAATTTGTTTTAATTCCCTGTTAACAAATTCCACTTGGCCACTAGTTTACAGATGGTAACGTGTAGTAACACTGTGGTGTACTCCATAGCTTTTTAAGAGAGTGTCAAAAGATCTATTGTAAAAGTGTGTACCTCCATCACTTATTATTGTACGTGGCAATCCAAACTGGTTGAATAATCTTTTAATGAACTTTTGTACTACTTTCCATCATTGGTTGAAGATGACCCTGCTTCGGCCCAATGGGAAACATAGTCCACTCCCACTAGAATGTAAAAGTTTCCATTGAATATGGGAAAGGCTCGATAATTTAACATCTTGTTTACCGAAACATGCTTATATATATGTATGATATTAGCATTCATACATGAATTTATGTTTGAACACATTACAAAGATAGTATATGCACTTAATTGACTTATTCCAGGATATGAAAAATGTTAAGTGATCATAATGTGAATTGTAAGTTGGTATGTTTGGATTTTAATTAGTATATTGGAATTAAATGTTATGAATTGGGAAATTGATGCATTAAAATGTACATTTGGACTAGGACAAATGCCAAGTAGTAGGATAAATTGATACATAAAAATTTTGGATGATTTAGCATATAATTGAGTGATATTTGGCATAGTTAAATTGGTGACAAATGGACCATTTATTGTGTGACATGATGATTAATTATAATGAGAGATATAGACTGATTAATTGGTGACATATGACAGCATCTTGATGAGACAAATGTAATACATGCTTTAAGACATATGTCTTTATAAGTTAGTGACACCTAGCTTGTGAGGTGGCAAGTTTCAGTAGCTGATTTTCTGCTTCCTTTCTTGTTTCCTTCATCAAAATTTCTCCAGTTTTTCTCTTAAATTTGCTTGAGCCCTAGCCAATTTTTTGCATGAAAACCATACATATATCCTTCACCAAATTGCCAGAAAACTAGCTGAATGTCATTATAAGTTTGTATTGATTTTTGTTTACTTGGGAGCACTAGTATAATATGGAGTTTTGAGTTGAATTGGAAGCCTAATAGGTAAGTAACAATATGAGTTTTATGGAATGTGAAATGATATAAGAATAATGTTTTAATTGGATTGAAATGCATGTGATATTGGTGAAGAAGAATTGTTGGAATATGTTAGCTGTAGAGTTCATCGATATTTTGGCCATAAATTGATTTGTATACATCCAAATGGGATGATTTTAAGTTTATATTAAACTAGAGACATATAGATATACTTTTCATGGAGGAGTCAAATTTTAATTCTGTCTCTAAGAGTTTCAAATTTTGGCTTGAAGTTGAGTTTTTGGATTCTGTTGCAGTTTGGGAATAGTCTATAGTATTATAGGTATAAATTGCATAATACTAAACCAAATTGCATTAAATTGGTGTCATTAGAAACTTAAGACATAAAAGAACAATTACATTGAAGAATGTTTGGCCTAAATCCTTCATTTCTTTGGTCAAAATGGCCACGAAAAATTTACCTGAAGATCTATTTTGAGAAGAGTTAGAATCAAACTTGAATAAGAGATAGTGCACCATCGTGCACAAGGACCATCATGAAAGAAAGGGGTCATTAAAGGGTTGGAAGATCATGAAAAATCACAATCATGATAGAGGAGGATCAATTGGAAGTGCACGATCGTGCACAAGCATGATTGTGACCATGAAGGTGTAATGTGTTTGATAGCTTTAAACACCATTCACTCTTTTGACCATAACTTTTGCTCCAGACCTCTGATTAACTTGAAATTTGAACCCCAAGCTCCTCACATGTTGCCCTTCATATAAATTTTTTTAATTTCATATGAATTCATTAGGAAAGGATTGGTAATGACTGATCGATGATGTTATAATAATCAAGTGTATTGAGCTATGAATCTTAGTGCACGATTGAGTGATGAACTTAGAATAAATTTGTACTATTGAGGTGTAAACCTAAGTTTAAATTAGACATATATGAGTTTTAAAGTATGAATTATATTAGTTTTGAAGTATGAATGATCATAAGATGTGAATAGAGGAAACATACCCGGAATAGTCATTAGGTATGCAATGAACATGACATATGTATATATGTGCACAATGAATAAGTATTTGATTGATCAACTTTGTAATGTTAATTATATGTGAAATGTATTATTTTAGATGCTTAAGTTAGATGCCATTCAGCTATTACCAGACCATCTAGGTAATAGCATAAATTGGAGTGTACTGTAAGTCAACATAGATGATCTTGCTAAGATTGATTTGTTATTAACTTCCAATTATTGAACTGTTTGTGATTTATTTATGAACTCTGGAATTTAATGGTCCAAGGAGTTTAATATTCGACAATGTATTGAAAGTGTTCTATTTACATTTAAATTTTGAATGATATTTGTATGCTCAACTAAAGTTGAATGCCTGACTTAGGTCCGATAAATATGAGATTCTATCAGTGCATTATAAGTGAATGTTATATGTTGGACCCTAATTTTTTTTTAAAAAATTTTGAGTTCTTGATTGGATTAATTATTTTGGATTAATTAGCATGTTAATGTTAGAAGGAATTAGTGTTGGAATTGATAGAATTAAAGTATAATGTGGTAAGAATGCATGAGGGGTAATTTGGGTAGATCACTTAAACCCTTAAGTTTTAAGTCATAAGTGGAAGGGCATAAGGGTCTTTTGCATGCATTAAGTGGGTAAAAGAAGAAGAAGAAATATTGGCTTGATAGGAAGAGAAGAGAGTGTCGTGGGTGAGGAGGAAAGAAAAAGGAAGGAAAGCTAAGCTAGGGTTTGGAGAATTTGAAGGATTTGAAGCTTTTCCAAGTAAGTATAAGTATTAATTGGATGATTGAACCTTGTTTAGTGACAATTAGGATTGAAAAATATGGTTGAATGTGTGTAGGGTGAATGCTGTACGAAAATGTGTAATCTTCTAGGGTTGTGATTCTTTTGTGTATGTGTTTGATTTTGGGTTGGATTGAGTTTAGAAATGAAGTAGGAATGATGGTTTAGTGTTAAAGATGAATTAGATTCGAAAGATGGGAAGAATGTGGTTGAAATTGTGAGAAAATAGGTTTCGGGCACGTGCATGCTTCCTCGCCGCGGCGAGCTCCAACGTGTACGCCGCGGCGAGCCTCTATTTTCCGTCACGGTGAGACCCTGTTTTCGCCGCGGCAAGACCCTGTTTTCCTGCACAGATGTATTTTTATATTTTGGACATAACTTTTGCTGTAGATGTCCAAATGAGGTGATTTTTGATTCGTTGTAAACTAGAGCCATAGGGCTACAAGTTTTATAAAGAAAGGAAGTTTGGAATAAGTCTATAAAGATCTAAATATTTGGATGGAAGTCGAATATAGATTTTAGTGTTAGCACTTTTGATTTTCAAAGCTTTATGAAT
>JANPWT010000008.1:42041039-42051491 GCA_024678245.1 Erythroxylum densum | reverse complement strand
ATTACCAAGGTATCTCGTGTGGGAATTATTGTGGTTTGGTATTACTTATGAATTATCCTAGGATAATTCAGTCAGCAGTATTTGGATGCAGCATGAACCATATGGAGATAGTTGAGTAAGCCAATACAGGATTCGTCATTCTAAAGTAATTAGAGAGAATGTTTCACTGTTATTGATTAGTAATAATTTATGGAATTCTCTAGCTACAGTGAATTGGCATTTTGAAAGGCATTTTCAAATATCAATTATAAATTAATTACTAATTAACAAGAACAAACATTATTAGATATAAAAGAGTAAATACTATATACATACTCTGTCCAATTGAAACACTGGATGACGAAATGATTAAATTATACATCATAACCATGTATGAACAGGTTAAGTCAAACCACTTTGACAGTACTGATATTTACGTGGTCATGGCATGTTGTCAGGTGTTAATCTTTACCTATGATTATAAATTATTTATTTGAAAAATTAAAGATAAATTAAAAGGAGTTTTAATTTATCTGATTCTAATTGTGAATTAGAATTAGAATTTATAATAATTCCTAATATGTTAGGAACCTAATAGGTTACACTTTAAGGAGCAACTTGTGAAAAAAAAAATCAATTTCACTAAGTTAGACTTAATTATAAAATTTGAGAAACTTTATGGATCAAATGTAAGAGGTTTGATTTTGTTAAATTTTATTTTTAATTATAATTAAACACTTTAAGGAGCAACTTGTGAAAGAAAAATCAATTTAATTAAGAAGAAAAATCAATTTAGTTAAGTTAGACTTAATTATAAAATTTGATAAACTTTAGGGATCAAATATAATTGATTTTATAAAAATTAAGTTAATTATAATTAATTAGATATCATTACAATTCGTATTCGTGTATTATTCAAGTTAATTAATTATCATAATTCAATCAGAAAATGTAAAAGTGTTTTATTTATGTTATGCCCATGATCAAATCATGGTTAATTCCTAACAGAAACCATCATAGAAACTAGAAGGAAGATACGGATAAGACACCACTCGCATTGATCACCCTCAAAAATATCAAAGTTTTTAGAGCAATAGTTTATTAGGTTACATGAAGCGACGGGGTAGGAATCTAGTTTTCCTTTGGTTTGCATGAAACACGTTACCTGATTTTTCAACTCCACATTGACACTTGCCCACTATTCCTTGGTCAAATCTCAATACATAGGCGGATAGGCTTCGTCGTCGCCAACTTCAAGGCCGTTCATTTAATTCAGTTATCGTATACAGATTGTGTCGATGATATTCAAGATACGTCGGTAATGGTGGGGGCTATATCCCATCGGAGATGGACACTTGTCATCTAAATCTTTGCTGTTACAAACCATTTCTTGACTTGCTGCAACCTATCATCACGCTTTTCATACAAAACACTATGTCAACAGCAGCAGCCAACTTTCGGCACAGTTTTGTTGCGGAGACGGCGGACACCCGATGTTTAAGGTACTGTCTACCTGTAATTACCTATACAAGTTCTCTAGTAGTTTACCAAGCACTGGAATTCAAGTCTGACTGGTAAACTGGAACTAGAAACATTTACATGGAGTTTGGAATGCTTTTGGATGCAAATTCATCTGATTAATTAATGGACTCTGTGGAGAGTTATACTTAGCATTGATTCACCCGAAGATGACCAGATCGTGTCCTACTGTGGCTGAGAAGGCAAGGGTTTGGTGAGTCTGACAATCTAGGGTCTTGCCACGTGCATTTTGTCAGCTAAGGGTACAGCGAGGCAAAACATGCTTTCATGTGCAGCTGTCCAACCAGAATCCTCCACGTACAAGCCCACTATCTGGAGGGCGACCACTTGGGAGACCAAGGGCGGTTGGTATTTCCTGCTTCCATTCCATCATTTAATCATCGCCCATTCGCTTCTACAGCCATTAACGTCGTCTGATTTGAGGGTATATTTACGTTAAGGGATCACAATTTTTACTGTGTAACTCTAAATTTAGTTATTTTTAATAGGCTAATTTATAAGTTAGTCTATAGCTTGAGATGTAATTATCATTTTAAACTCGAATTTAATTTAAAAAATTATTATATATTTTAATTAAAAAATATTTTTTTAAAAATTAACTCATGGGTAATCCATGATCATCCTTATTGGCATTTAGTAAGGAGCATGGCAAAGTTGGGTAGGTATAGTTTGATGTCTTTGTGATGCCAGAACAAACTTGATAAGAAGATTTGAAGTTTACTGCTAACATGTCAACCTGAATGGAAAATGTCGCCTACGTGAAGCTGTTGATGATTAACAAGAGAATTTAAAGATAATGTAAATTAATGGGAAATAAAACATTTATAACAATTTTAAGTTTGGAAATACTATAGAGAATTGAATACACAAACTATTTGAATGTGGAAAATATTCATTATTAATATTATTATTGTCCCTAGAAAAGGATGAAGGAAGAAGAAGGCGTTGTTAACGTTGGGAGCACTCCAAGTCAAGACAGAGCAGTGAGCATATTGAAAAGGTCCCAAAATAGTAACAAAGCCGAAAACATAGAAAAGTGAAGGCGGCGGCCTCCAGTTTCTGTGTACTTCCACAAGATTGGCTGGGCTGGGCCGCTGAGGGCCGGGCTGACAGTTGTGACGATGCAGTTTATGTCCTCACTTCCTCGATTTCGTGTCTGATGAGGAGCGTCAGCCATTCGTCACTACGTTTTCTTCAACTCCAAGATCCTTTTTTTAGCTCTAAATTTCAATTTATTAATTCTAAAGAGAGAAGAAGATCTTATTTTTCTATATTAATATTTCACATCTGATTTTGCAATCTTGTATAAAATATTGGAAGGGCCAACACTTGCTCATGCATTCACGAACCAAATAGGTGTATTTTCTATTTTGATGGATGCAAGTAAGTGTGAAGGGTGGGGATTTACACGTCGGTAGGAACGCGTGTGGCGTGAAAGCAGGAAAGCGAAGACAACGTGTCCCACGGGAAACAGAGAGAGGCAGAGCACGAATTGGTAGTGAAAAGGGTGATGAATGATGTAGAGTAATTATATATACTTATGGTCCTTAAAAGAAGCACCTCAGGAGCAAGGTGTTCCGATAAACAGGGCGACGCCTGTCCTTCACTCTTGTCTATATAAGTGAAAAGAACTTTGCCAACATTTTTATTCCCACCATTCCTACTCCACTACACAGTTACTAATTCCTAGCATCTGTTCAACTTGGCTTCTGCCACCTCTCTCTTTCTATTTCTTTTATTGATTTCCCATTTTTCTGATTTTTGTTGTAACATATATTTCATCGGTCATCACCACCTCTTTTGCTTATTGTTGTTCTCTTCATCACCCTGTCTTCCTCATTATGATTCCTCTGCTTCTTTCCTGTTTTTTGGTCCTGCCTTTAATTCTTCTTTCTCTTCAATGGCACCAATCCAAGGCCAAGCGCCTTCCACCTGGCTCAATGGGCTGGCCTTATATTGGAGAGACCCTCAAGCTCTATACTGAAAACCCAAATTCTTTCTTTTCCAGCAGGCGAAAACGGTACTGTCATCTATATACGTCTTTTTGTTGTCTCCGTGTCTACTTTCTTCTATGTTTCCTTACATATAACAAGTTGGTACGTGGCTTTTTTATTTCCTGCGGCGATATTCTTACTTGTGGTGCCTCGTTCGCTTTGTAGGTACGGTGACATATTTAAAACTCATATCTTGGGTTGTCCTTGTGTGATGATTTCGAGTCCAGAGGCAGCAAGGATTGTGCTAGTCACCATGGCTCACTTGTTCAAGCCAACGTATCCAACGAGTAAAGAGAGAATGATAGGACCTGAAGCTCTCTTTTTCCATCAAGGGGCTTATCATTCGAGGCTCAAGAAGTTGGTGCAGGCCTCTTTTTTACCTTCTGCAATAAAAGGGTCGGTCTCAGAGATTGAAGGAAATGTGCTCAGATTTCTTCCTACCTGGAAAGATACAACCATCAACACTTTGCAAGAAATGAAAAGGGTACGTGTTTGTTATGTGAGTTTGATGGAACAACAGAACCAAATTTATATTTCCTTCGGTGAAACACTTGTCTTATATATGATTCTAAAAGAGTTTGTTTCTCTCTCACCTCTTTGTCTGCTAGTATGCTTTTGATGTGGCGATGATTTCAGCCTTTGGCGAGATGAAGGAGTTGGAAATGGAAGGAATCAAACACCTGTACCAATGCCTGGAGAAGGGCTACAATTCTATGCCTTTGGATTTACCAGGAACTCCATTTCACAAAGCAATGAAAGTAAGCCCACATTGCCTCGAGCACTCGTAAGACCAAATGTTTTGCAAGATTATGGGAGTCAACTTGGGTTATTTGTTTAATTTTTCCTTGAAACAGGCAAGGAAGCAACTAAATGAGACATTAAGGAGAATGATGGAGCAGAGAAGGCGAAGTGGGAAACAAGGAGGAGGGTTACTTGGAGTGCTACTAGGAGCTAGCGATGAAAAGCTTAATCAGCTAACAGATTCCCAGATTGCTGATAACATCATTGGACTGATTTTCGCTGCACATGATACAACAGCAAGTGTCCTCACTTGGGTTTTGAAGTACTTACATGACAACGAAGACGTATTAGCAGCAGTCACGGTAAATTTCATTATACATTGCTTATGACTAATGAAGTCATTCATGCCATCTTATCAGTTCAGATTTTCGTTTTACGCTCTCCTTTTCCTATTCTGAGCAATCATTGATTAAATATAAAAATGCCTTTTGAATAGAAACTTGCGGCACGTAATTTGGCAGCCAAAACTTTACCCCATGCATCGCACTTTAATGATTGGCTTGGCTTTATTTTTGCAGAGGGAACAGGAAGGAATTAGACTCGAATTAATTGAGGCCAATCGACGGCTTACGTGGGATGATACCAGGCGCATGCCGTTGACTAGTAGGGTATGATTAATTTATATCACACAAAAGAATAAGAATATTATTAACAGCCAGACAATGCTTGCTAAGTTTGCTTGTAAATACATCTCACAAGCGCTGTGAAATCATCCATCTAAGCTCAATAGCTGCCTAGTAATATTTGGAGTTAAAAAGCAAAAATCGTCTCTGTTCTGAAAAACTACATTAATTGTAGTTAGTATGTTAACTTTTGTTTGAATTAATTAAAAGTCAAAACTAAATTCAGGTGATTCAAGAGACACTAAGAACAGCAAGTATACTCTCATTCACGTTCAGAGAAGCTGTCCAAGATGTTGAGTTTGAGGGTTACTTCATTCCCAAGGGTTGGAAGGTTCTGCCACTCTTCAGAACCATTCATCACTGCGCAGATTTCTTCCAACAGCCAGAAAAATTTGACCCTTCAAGATTCGAGGTACCACTATGTGTAATTTTTTCTCGTTTCAAACCCCAAAAGAGGAATACATACATATAATTACACATATTATATATATGTGTGTATATAATCCACATTTTACATCTAGTTAATAATTTTGATCTGATGGAATTTTGAAATAATGAAACGTAATTATTAAATATAAACCTAATAAACATAAATTAAGATACATATATTAAAATAATGAAGTTAGAAATGATCTGTTTTTATACGAAAAAGTTTGAAAATATGAAATCTAAAGCTTTATGTATTATAGGTGATGGATAAGAGTTTCGAACATATACACAAGAAAGGACAAGTAATCAAATGGTTTTACTATGTGATCGTGCAGGTGCCACCGAGGCCTAACACGTACATGCCCTTTGGAAATGGAGTGCACTCGTGTCCTGGCAGTGAACTTGCCAAGCTTGAGATGCTTATTCTTCTTCACCACCTATCTGTCAACTACAGGTATTAGCAGTAAATTTAAATTCACTCACTGTGAAACCTAGTTCAGTTCCTCTTTTTGTAAAAGTCCTTTTGGTCCAATCCTCGACTTATTTGTAAAAAACTGAGAACGGCGGGGGGCTGTAATATCAATACTGGTGGTGGTCCTGATGTTCCTTTAGGCTGTGGAGGTGGTCCTACGCACCGGGCTAACCTGAGACTGGGCTTCGAGTTTTTGAAAGCCGAATGGGCACAAACAAAAAAGGAATCATTTAACTTTCATAGTTTATATTTTTCGGTTTTGGGGTACTGAAAGTGATATATGAGAAGAGTGATTCATGCACGAAACCTAGATTTTCACATTGAAAAACGTATCAACTAACTTAAGTCACTTATCTTGCGTAATCAAATTTATCACACTTCATTGTCTTTATTCAGGTATTTGTTCATACACATGGCTCTCATTCTTGGGATTGTACATGTAAAACAAATCATTGTAGTTTTGTTTTTCCTTGATTTGGAAATGATCGTGTGACGAAAAATATAGTTGAAGATGTGTGGACCCTGTGTCTAATGATGATCACCACGAAACATCCCTGTCCATAGATTTTGATTATGGCTAAGGTTGTCCATTCCATCCATGCAAGTTTTCTGAAATTTCATTGTCGTCCCCGTCATTGATTGATTAGTTGCAAAGAAAGTATAAAATCCCAAACTTTCCCTTCCTCGGTTGCCACTTTTTTTTAATAAAAAAAAGTAATTTGTTATTAGATTGCATGGATTTGATATGATGCCCTCTAGTACAGACATATATTCCCCGCTCCGTATATGTGATTTGAAATGCTTTCCAATCACGACAAAATACGACGACGTGTGTTCTGTAGGAACTCGTTTACTTGACACCACATCTTTGCTCTGCATTTCTCTTTCACGCTACAGCATTGTTTACGTCTTTTTTCTCATCTTATCATAAGTTTTACGTCTTAATTTGAGGATAATGTAGAGAGAGAATTTTGTTTCTCTTGCACCGTAATGATGTGTACAGTGCTCATAGCGAGCAGAAAAACTAAGAAGAGGTCACGGGTTCCTTGGAGTAAATCGACAATGTTTGCTTAACTTTGAGATGGCTCGGTGCAGGTGGCAAGTTGTTGGAGATGAGGATGGAATCCAATATGGCCCTTTTCCTGTTCCCAAACGAGGACTGCCAATAAGGGTAACACAAAGGAGGAAACCAGCCTTTTAATGATTGAGAAAAGAATATGAAGACAAGTTCTTTTTCCTTATATTAACGACAGAAGCGGCAAACACCTAGGAGTTTGGTTCCTCTAAAAGTAGTAGTGTTTTTTTTTTCTTCCAAGTAGCTGTTCTTGAGAATCTTTTATCAAGTTTGTTTTTGCTTTTTCTCCTTTTCTTTTTCATATTTGTGTGGAGGGTTTCCATGAATGTAAATTGGAAAGTGAGTGTCCAACTGCATTGCCGAGCTGTAATTGTGCGTTTGTTGATGCTTGTGCAAAAGATATAAAAAGAAAAACAAAAAGAGAAAGTGGAAAACGGAAGAGTTTTCCGAAATTGTAGGATCAAATGTGTGTGGTTTCGAATGTAAGCAAGGTAGTTGTCATGTTCCTTAGATTTTTTTTTTCTTACTTCTTTCTCTGGTTTACATTGAGAACTTAATAGCCTTGTGCCAAAGATAAGCCATTGGGTGTCTCACACGTGGCATCCTTCAGCTGTGCACATTAGGATTCCACGTTGGACCTTGATTGGGCACAATAAGCGTATCCGAATGGGAAATTGTTCCAAAAATTTACAGGTCTGTCATTGGTGAGTGAGATTTGAAAGGATGTTGAAAGTGGATTGTCCATTTCTCCTCTTATCCGTTAGTGGCGTAAGAGTAAGACATTCAAACAGCACAGCATGTCAGAACAAAATCGTTTTATTGACAAATAAGTTTATGATTCAAGGCGTGGTTGAAAACATTTGATAGACGATTTTTTTTACAAGACACAAGATGTGATACATTCAATGAATTTAAGAACATATAGACCTTTCCTATTTTCAAATTTACATTAAAATTTCTCCTAATTGTTCCCATAGTAACAGGAAAGATATTATTTAATCAAAAATAATTCTTTGTAGAAGTTGACAAAATTGAATTTCTTACATTTTGGCTCGTGTAAATTTTAAACTATGATAAAGTAGGCATAAGTTGAATAATACCTTGAATAACATGGTTTCACATAAGGTAACTATCAATCTCAACTAGGGGTGAAAGACAGAAACACTACAAGAAATTAATACAATTTGTGACGTGTTATTAATAAAACGTCACAGATTGTAAGGATTTTTCGTGACGTTTTTTAGTTCAAGTTTTTTGCGACGTTTGGTTAAAACGTCACAAATTTGTAATATTATTTATAACGTTTTTTTGTTAAAACATCACAAAATAAAAATTGTGACGTTTTATTCAATAAAACGTCGCAGTTGATTTGTTTACTTAATATTTAAAATTTCATCTGCCGCGTTCATTTCCCACTTTCTTCTAAAACGTTTCCTCTTCACTGGTTTTTCTCTAGTTTCTTCTTTATCCGCTTTATATTGTCCACGAATTGGTTCATTATGTTCTTTTATTATTCTCCATCATCTTAGCCCTAGCTTCCCACTCATAAATCACCACCTCTTCATTGTGTTTTCAATGCTCGCCGATGACTTTTCACCCATTTTCGTCGGATTTTGAGCAATATCAGATGGATTTTCTTTGCCCATAAACAAAAACCCCCTAGTGAAGGTGAAATAGACGCCACCTTCTTCATTTTAGCCACTGAGACGTCCAAGCGTTCCCTGAATCCGCAGACTAGCTCTTCAAGGGGCTTAAAAAGCCTTAAAGGCATTGTACTGAAATTCAAGGAATCATCTCTCTCTAGGTTTTGGATCTCTTTTAGAAAATTTTTCTCCCATCATTTTTGAGTTGTTTTGCTTTTCTTGGTTGTGGGTAATCGTGGCTGATGTTTTGATCAAGACAAATCTGGTTTCTTTTTGTTCTTCTTCTCAATCCAGTTGTTACCGAACTCCACAACAGAACAACTTCTATGTGTGCCAAGGAGTCACCGGCTCAAGGGGTTTCCTTTGAAGGTAAAATCACAGGCCTTGAGATCTCGATCGACATCTTTGCACAGTGAGTTTCATGGAAAGAAAGTTGTCGTTCAAGGCAGACCCAGAAAAGTATCTTCTTCTCAAGCTTCAATAAAAGCTTTGGTTGGTAGAGTTCTGTTGGGAAGTACAGTTTTATATTGCTAGATTGGTCTTAGTTTCAGTATTTTACCGTGGTTTCTGGAGTTCTAAATATTTCCTTCACTTTAGTGTTCATTTAACTGGGATCCTTGGCTTTAAATTGCATCCTAATATGTGAATTTGTGAAAGCGCCCTAGTATTCAATTCAGATGGTTGATTTTTCAGTTTCATTTCTCTAGATCTATAAATTAATGGTCGTTGTTGCGGGTATATAATTTACATTATGTTCACTTGGTGGCTGCTCTGATTTGATTTTTGAACTGGGTTTTACATGGCTACATCAATCTTGAACAAGTCTCTGGATTGTCTTTTTAGTTTTTGGTTGCGGCGGTCATAGGGTTAATTTCCTAATTTGTATACCTTTTATACTAAAGATAAATTAAATAACATCAGTATTTTTGCCCGATCTTTTCTAAGAGTAAAGAAATTGGTAGTTTTATATTCTTTTGATGGTAAGTGAAATAGTGAAGCTTATATTTGTGTTCTCTGAACTTAACAGGCTCATAGACTTGGGGATTTTCATTCTTTTGATGGTAGGTAAAATAGTGAAGCTTACTTGAGGATTTTCATTTTTTTTAGGAATGAAGATTAAAACTGATACACCCATCGCACAGAAGGCATGTGAAGTTGTGATGGAGTTTCTGCTCACGAATCATTCACTTGATTGTCCAATATGTGACGTTGAGGGTTCTACAAATGACAAACTCAATCTCTTCTTGTTATGACAATGTAGAACAAAGAGGGCAAGTCATTTCTCTGCAGAAATTTATCACGTGAATGGTTATGCTTCTATTATTCAATGAAACATGATTTAACTTGTTCCATAGCCTAGCGCTTTGGATGGCCTACATCCCTTACATTTCTTTTAGTTCAGTACTGGTTTCTCTTTCACTGATGCAAAACTTTGACATTTCTCATATACTGTAAACAATAAATGGAGCAAATAGAACTGAAGTGATAACGCAAAAAAGGTTTGGTGGTTGCTTTATGAAAAGGCTAAAACAAATCTCCTTACTTTGTGCGCTTTCTTTTTGAATTACATGTTTTATCTCATTTTTTGTTTCTAATCCAAAGCTTGGAGAACGAATTAAGTTTTTACTTATTTCTCTGTTCTTCCTTTCTTTTATTTTTATGATGGTGAAAAATAAATGAGTAGCAAAAGCTTAATAAATCTGTTATCATAAAGAAAGTGAATTGGGTAAGGAATGGAAGGATTGGAAGGGATGATACGGAGGCTACTGGAAGGAAGGAATAACAGAGGGAAACGTATTCAGCTATCTGAAAATGAAATCCGTCAGCTTTGCGCCACCGCCAAACAACTCTTCCTCTCTCAGCCTATTCTTCTTCAGTTAGAAGCTCCCATCAATAT
>JANPWT010000008.1:41847554-41857659 GCA_024678245.1 Erythroxylum densum | reverse complement strand
TTCCTTTATACAAAGATCCACATTGGTCGATTCACAGTTAACAAGAAACTAAAAGGTCAATTGCCTTATTAAAATTAAAAAAAAGACTCAATTTTGGAACTAAAAGAACATCATGAAAAGGCAAAATCTTTTCTTTTTGCTTAATATATGAATCACCAATGCCTATTCTAGGTATCAAAGAACCATCTCCAATTATAATGGCATCGGATTTGGAGTATTTATGAATATTAATCAAAATACCTTGCTTTCCTATCATGTGATTTGAAGCACCTGTATCAGAAGTCCATTTTGTTCCTACAATGGAGTTGTCTAAAGTGAGAGCTATAAGAGCTTAGGGAATTTCATCATTTTGAGTCATTTGTTTTGGTATCCACCAACAAATTTTAGCAATATGGTCTGGTTTCCCACAGTATTGACATGTTTAATTGTGATACAAATCTTGCTCTATTGCTGCCATACGTCATTCTCCTAAAGGTGATGGTCATCATTGTTGTTGTGTAGCTGATGTTGAGTCTTCTGGATAGCTTTGATTTTGGTTTCGAAATTGTTGTGATTGTAATCCACGATCTGAGGAAGTAAAGGTACTGTTGTGATTCCTTAAACTGGTACTTTAAGACTATTTCTATTGTTAGTTATAGAAGGCTAAATATGGAGTGAGGTGAGACAGGGACTCATTTAATTGGTTTGAAAACTAGTTTACAAGTTGATCAAGATTTTGCAATTGCGAGATCAACCCAAAGTAAGTTTGTCTTGGAGGTTTCAACATTGTTGTTGTAAAGGTTTCATATTGTGGACCAAGACTTATGAGGAGATAGAAGACTTTTTCTCTATCTACTATAGGCTTTCTGATAGCAACAAGATTGTCACACAAACCTTTAAAGACGCATATGTGATCTCCAATGGTCTTGTTATCATCCTTGTGAAGATAAGTCAGTTGTTGTCATAGTGTAAACTCTTGCTCTTGAGAGTTTGGTGTATAAGCATCTTTTAGTGCTTCCCAAACTACATGTGTTGTGTCTAAGCCAATGACAATTCCAAGATCTTCTTTAGAGAGGGTTGATGATCCAACCCTAGAGAAGGCGATTAGACTTTTGCCAAGTAGCGAATTCTTTTGTCAACTGTGGTGTGGTGTTTTCAATGTTTGAATTTGAAGTAGTATATTTTGTTGGAACTAGTATTTCATTGGTGAGATGACCAACTAAATCTTGGCTCTCTGCTAATCTTAAAGCTTATTCTCTCCATAATGGATAATTTGATTTTGTGAATTTTAGTGTGACAAAAATTCCAACATTTAAAGACAACGAAGTTATGGCTCTGATACTAAGAGGAAAAAACAGAGGTGCAGTAAAAGAGAATTTTGTTATTCTAGAATTGATTCTTATCTCACTGATACCAATTACAAGCCTCAAAAAGCTATATATATAGATTAATACATACATAGCAATTGAACAAGATAAGGAAGTAAAGATTACACTTTTGGAGATATCATCACTATTAGATGGAGTTTCCTTTGTCTAATAAACTACCACATTTAATGAATTACCACTTAAATAAGAATTTGTTACTCTTTGGAAGTCCCTGTCACCAACCATATTTCCTTTGATAATTTTGTGAGTACAATCAACCTTATCACTCCATGATTTATGGGACTTTTTATGATCATCCTTATCACTCCATGATTTGCTCATAGTATCATCCTTATTACTCTACAGAGGTTATAGATTGTTGATATTTAGTTCACGAGTTTGATGAAAAAAGCATATTTATCCAACCCTTATTTCAAACTTAATCGACCAATTTACATGTTGTTTGTCAATGTAAGAGACTCCAAGAGTACAAATAGGGGTTGTGAGAATCAGGAAAGAAGATCAGCACCACTAACAGGTTGCCAACTTTCAGTGACAAAATGCTGATCCTTCCTTCCCTCTTGTATCTACACCTATACTTGGTCATGTTATTAATTATGTAGCTAATAATGCAAGTTAGGACAAAAGTTCCATCATAGTCATAATCAGGTAATAAACATTGCCTTCAATGATCTGGAATCATCAAACAGAATCGTGGCTTTTAGGTAAAACTTGTTCTGTGTTCTGTGTCAATGCCATTTCTTTTTAATTCAGACCACGATACCTTTCTGAATCTGTCCCAAACAAGCTTCTACAAATTAACCTTTTCTCCTGGATTCTTATACGAACTATTTATATTTCACAGATCTGCTGGATGTCATAATTTTGTGATTTTGAAGAAATGCCATTTACAGAGCAACTGTATGAGCTGACTAGCGGTAAATTATGAGCTCCAAGTACTATATAAACAACTGTAGGGAGCATGACCATTTACAAACATCAACATGTGAGTCGTGCTTCCTCAATTATATAGAAAGGTTACACGCTACATTCATCGAAAGATCAATTCTTTAAGACCCCAAGACCCTAATAATATTCTAGTTCTCAGCAAATATGCTACTTCTCAAACGGTACCAAAGCTGATAATGCATAGATTATTCGTCCCTTCCACCCCTGAAGCATCCATTGGCCGTCCTCATCTACAACAAAGTTGTCATTGTAGTTCGATTTCACTATGGTTCTCATTTTCTTTAAGATCCCCTGATCAAGTGGAAGTTGCTTGAACCCAGCCCTCTGGTGTCGAACTCGCCATTGCTTGTAAGACTCAGGCCTTTCTAGCCTCTCCCCACCTTCGCAGGCTACAACATTTGTAGCATGCTTGCCCCATACTTCTTTCTCAATCATTAATCTCTCTTGATCTTCCCTAGGAAAAGTAGCATCAATCATGTCAAACATCGCTGAGAAGTGGTAGTATGCGTCCCTAAAGCGATTGAGGAAGAAGGGTGCATTGTAAGTTCCATTTACCACCCCGTGGATAAAAATATCAGGGTTAATTCTTCGCATCAGCTTTAGAACAGCGTCTCTAGCACTGTTCATCGTCATGGTGTCATCAGGAAGAGTCTTTAACTTGTACAAACAGTTAATGACAGTTATCTCACTTCTATCAATCTTTAGATCTTCGTACCGTATAGTTTCCCATCTCTTAGCTATACCATAATATTCAAATGGGATATTGAACTTCTGACAGAACTTCCTGAGACGGCGACCTGTCGCGTCAACCCTTTCTGCAGGCCGAAAACCTGGTTGAGGAAACTCAATTCCTGTAATCCGCAGCTTCGGAGGTCCTCCAGATCGTGTTGAGAGATTTTCAATTAGGGAAGGCCACTGAAAGCCATGAAGAATGCCAAAATCAATAATGTGGATCCTGCTTGCTTTCGCTGCTAGTTTCACAATATGTTGTTCTGCAAAGAAATCTGACATTCTACTGAAGGGACATGCTGTCACATAAACTTGGTAAGATCTTAGGAGATCTGCAGCTGGTATCCTGATGCTTATATGTGGTGTGTACCCAGGCGTCCCCGTGCCAGCCAGCCTCGCCTCAAGTCCATTGGCAAAATAATGGGCCAACCTTTGGTTTCCATCACCATAAGGAGAAGAGTGTTGCCTAATCTGCCTTACAAGCTCTGTTGTGGCCTTTTGGTCATTTTCCGCTACAGCTTTTGCACATTGAGACAGGAGTGTCCCCAAATCTACCAGATCCCTTTTCTTACCCCTCTTCTTTGAGCGAGCTGTTCGACCATCACACCTTTTTGTATGCTTATTTGACTTTACACTTGCTTCATTTTTTGATGCATTCTGATGAGTGCATGTTTCTGACTCGTTCTGATAGAGCAATATGGTATCTAATATCTCAGATTCCTCAGGTTCTTCAATTGAAACTGCAGACTGCTTGTTGCTTCTCCCTCCAGAATATGCAATGGTTTTACGATGACGGTGTGTACTTTCCGTTGAATTACTTAAGTTCCTATTGTCCTTTTCATGATTAAGAACTGGAATCAAAGAATTACAAAATGAAAGTGACTCGGTGCATGAATCCAGTTCATGATTTTCGAAAGAAACCATAAATGAGTTCTCTGTACAAGAGGGTTCGAGTTCACTATGATCAAAAATCCACATAGATTCAACCAAATTGATGGCTGTAGTGTTGCTGCTATCATCTACGGAACTCCAAATGGAACTGCCATCTAGTACACTCTGATTGCTTTGTGCAAAGCAAAGAGATTCACTTGACTTTGGGTACTCCTGTCCCAGGACGTCATAGAATGATTTCTCAGCAGCTTGGAGGGCCAAGTGATCTTGCAAATTGGGGGCCTCGCGCTCTAAGTCTTCTTCCATGAGCATATCACTTATGTACTTGAGAACGGCATTGGAGAAGTCAGTATTGTCTAAAGAGTCTCCATCTGAGCTTGAGAGATAAGAAGTTGCTAATTCAGTAGTTGGAGAGAGTGCATTTGCTGGAATCGGTGGCAGATGAGGACCCTCATCGAGTTCAAAACTACTGTGATTTTGACTCTTAATGATCGAAATCGCGCCATGTTCATCGTTGAATGAGGTCATAGGACTTGGAAAATCTTGGGAAACAGCATTATCCATGATTTTTGTTGAACAGAGAGACAGACTTTTGGTTTCCCAGGGCTGACAACTAGGAATAAATTTCCAGTTGTTGAGGATGTCAAGAAAAACAAAATCTCTGGGAGTTAAAGTTGAGAGTAGTGGAAGAAGATAGCGAGAATATCATGCAATTAATGGAAAACCCAAAGTAGTTCTACTTGAAGAAGTTGACTTGCAGAAGCTGAGTGTAAAGGCCCATATAGCTATGTAACACCAAAATCACAAACAAAAGAAATAGAAAATTGAGGAGAAGCAGGAGTAAAAACGAGAAGAAAAGAAGCCGAAAGCTGGTCAGATTACCTTGATCAAGAAACTCAGAGCACAACACACGCCATTTGGACGCTGTTGGGAAAAAGCTGCGGGTGACACAAATCTCATGTTGACGATCTTTGAGTGAAATGGTTGCGTTGCACAGAACAGAACCAGTGAAACAGTTTGTAAACTCAAGTTATAGCAAACGCTAGTGCTGCGTTGGAGTCGGAGCCAATGAGTTGATGAACAAAAAAAAGTCATTGTAACTTCAACTTTCGGGTTTAACGTTAAAATGAATCGAACTAAAAAAAAACAAAAAGCTCACCATGGCACCTTTTTTTTACTTTTATATTGTGTATAGGGTCACACATGTGGCCATGTGCCTTTCATACACTTACCCTGCCAGTTTCACCTCATGCTTCTCCTTTTTTTCAGTAGGACATTGAATAATATAAATTTATACTGATTAGTACAACTTATGTAATAAGAAAAGTTTTAATAACTAATAGAACTGGAACTTTTACTAAATAGGACTTGTCCTAAGCCCTGGTAATATTACCCCCTGCTTGTGCAATTCGTTCTTGTGGAATCCTAGGTTTAAGAAAATGTTCTGATTGTCAGTAATATCGAACCAATGGGACTTGATTCCCAGGACGAGTGCTGATTTTACGGACTTTTTGTTCTTTTGTTACTTGTTTAGTTAGTACTTATAAGTGAATTGCTGCTTTAACTCCCTCGATATTGTCTGACACGTATATGACAGAAGTTACTAGGGTTTCTTAGGAATTGCTGCCTTGGCTGATAGAACAAGATCGTTTGTCTAATATTATCTTGTCTTATTCTGTCTCATAAAATATCAACCATTTATTTTGTAGGACCCATGCAGGGTTTACGCAGGACCTACACAAGATTTACATAAATAAACGACTGAGATTCATTAGACACAATAAGACACCATAATATTGGACAGGAGATCTGGACTCTTGGCTAATACCTCTGGCTTGAAATCTTATGTTCCTCCAATCCTGTGCCCTAATAATGGATGACTGGGATTGATTGTAGCACAGAGAGCTAAGGGGTTGCTGTTCTCGATGCCTGATTATTTCACTCTATAGAGTTACTATTTATTTAAATATAAATAAATAAATATTATTTTCGTTTTTATAAAAATAAATTATTAATAGATTTGATTTTAACAAGCATTCATAAATTGGATTGTGATTTTTAAAATCAAATTAAAAAAATTTAAGATTCAGATTTAAGTTGTGAAAATTAAAAAATGCTCGACCTTACCACCATACATTCATAAATTTCCTAAAGTTAATTCAATCTATAATTGTTAACTTCTACAACATTCAGTTTTGGTTCTGGTACGAATCCAATGCACCGGTAACAAGATGAATTGTACTTTAAAGGTTATATTTAGCTTCAGACCATGGTAAACTTTTGGGGACACAGGTTAAAGACACACTGGAAGTAACTTGCCTAGTGATATCTGCTTAAAAAGCATAGACATGGGAAGAACGTCATAGTAACCTGAGCTAGCTAGGAATGGAGCCATCTTGGTTTAATCTGTTTCTGATTACGGTTCCCTTCGAGCTTCCCAACTGAAAAAGGCTTGGCATTATTCTAAACATAGGTGATAGGCTCCTTTTACTTCTATGAAGGTTTTCATTGCAGAAACACAGCAACGAGAACTAATTACAACTCGCTTTCCATTCACTCCATACCAATACATATTGGAGGTTATATATACATCTTTTTACACATATTCAGTGCAGATAAGATAGAAACAAATAAACAAAAACTTTCTAGTAATATGATCCAAGCTATTGCTGCTGCTGCTGCTATTACTATATTATGATACTAAACAGTCATGTTTTACTCCAACAAAGGTTTCCAAACTGAAAGAGCATAAACTATCCTTCCCTTCCATCCCTGAAGCATCCACTGGCCATCCTGATCAACAACAAAATTCTCATCATATTCTGATTTCACTGTAGATTTTACATTTCTCAGAATGTCTTGATCTAACTGAAGCTGCCTGAACCCAATTCTCAGATTCCGGAGTTGCCACTGCTTGTAAGTCTCAGGCCTCTCAACTCTCTCTATACCCTCACAAGCTATAACATTCGTAATATCTCTTCCAAATATCTCTTTCTCATACAGCAGTCTCTGCTCATCCTCGCGAGGCACAGTAGCCTCAAACATATCAAACAGCGAGGAGAAGTGGAAGAGAGCCTCACGAAATCGAGTAACAAAGAAGGGCGCATTGTAATTGCCATTAACAACCCCATGGATGAAAAGGTCTGGCCTGATACTTTTGATCAGTGTTAGAACCGCATCTCTTGCACTGTTCGCTACAACGGTATCGTCAGGGAGGTTCCTTAGTCTATACAAGCAGTTGACAACCGTCATCTCATCTCGGTCAATCTTGAGATCCTCATATTTGATGGTTTCCCATTTCTGTGCTATGACGTTATACTCAAATGGGACATTAAACCTCTCACAGTATCTAGCCAAACGACGCCCAGTTTCTTCAACCCTTTCTGCAGGTCGGAAACCTGGTTGAGGAAGTTCAATTCCCGTGATACGTAACTTGGGAGGTCCACCAGTCCTTTCTGAGAGACGTTGAATAAGGCAAGGCCA
Organism: Erythroxylum densum; assembly: GCA_024678245.1. Lineage (NCBI taxonomy): Eukaryota > Viridiplantae > Streptophyta > Magnoliopsida > Malpighiales > Erythroxylaceae > Erythroxylum > Erythroxylum densum. The sequence goes on along the minus strand of JANPWT010000008.1, from coordinate 41,850,241 downwards.
TTGGAAACCATAAAGAATGCCAAAATCAATGATGTGAAGCCTAGTCGCTTTTTCTGCAAACTTAATAATTGTACGGTTAGCAAAGAAATTAGACATTCTTTTGAAGGGGCACGCTTTAACAAACACCTGGTAAGCTCTCAAGATATCAACAGCAGGAGTCTTGTTGCTGAGAAGTGGTGTATAAGTAGGTGCCCTCGTGCCGGCTAAACGTGTCTCAAGGGCATTGGCAAAGTAATGTGCCAACCTTTGGTTTCCATCACCAAAACGAGAAGAGTGTTGTGTAATCTGCTTAAGCAGGTCAGTGGCAGTCCTTTGATCAAGGTTGCCCACAGCTTGAGCACATTGAGTTAAGGGAGTCCACAAGTCAACCAGTTCTCCTTGATTACCTTGTTTTCTCACTCGCGAAGCTCTGCCATTAGATCCTTTTCTATTACCATTCCTACTTGCTCCACTCTGCGACTTGTCCTCAATAGAACCTGACATAGATCCATTGCTTGCACCAGGACAGAGTAACACCTGATCGAACATGTCAGACTGCTCAGATTCAGCAAGAGAAAAGGCAGAATGCTTGCTGCTCCTTCCTTCTAAATCATCAATGTCCTCACGTTGATGACTTTTCCTACCCAGCACATTGGTTGGAGACTGATCTCTCTTCTCATGGTCTGAAGGCTTTGCTGAGTTTCCATTTGGAGCCAATACTAAAGAATCATAACCTTGAAGAGACTTCGCCAATTCTCTTACCCCACTCTCCTTCAAGCCCAGGGGCTGCAACTCACCAGGGAAATCAGGTCCAAGAAGGATACTTACAGGAGAGTCCATGAGAAAATTTTGCAAACCAGACAACTGGAGGTTGTCTTGAGAGAAAATCCCATCGAAGTTTTGAATATCAACACTACTACTCGAATTGGAACTATCAACAGGGTTTTCACTTATTTGATCAAGAAATGACACAGACTGACCTGAGGAATGAGGATATTCCTGGCCAAGGACATCATAGAAGGATTTCTCAGCAGCTTGCAGGGCTAAACAGTCCTGCAGCATACAGTTCTTACCCTCTAAGTCCTCTTCCATAAGCATATCGTTGATGTACTTCAGAGTAGCATTACTGCCGGGTTGATCTGATTCTGGATTTGAGGATTGAAGAAATGATGTCAAGTCGTTGGAAGGGGTAAAACTGGTAGAATCAACAGGTGGATGGGAATTACTGAGATTACGGGTAGGTTTGAATCCATTAAGAAGGTTCCTATTTGAAGAAAAAGAAATTGGGCCGTGATTAGATACGAATCTGTTAATTGAATTGGGATGTTCCTGGGGAAGAGTATCCATGAAGAATAAAGACCCTTCTTTGGTATGGGAAGAACTGCGGATAAAAAGAAAAAGAAAAGGAATTCTTGATAAGAAACTCAAAGGTGTGGACAGGGGCAAACTTTACCTAGCCACTCAATAGCAGTTGACTCAGCACCGATCAAACAAAGTGTGAACAATAAATGAAACAAGTTCACAGACCCCAAATGTAAAAAGGCAAGAATTGTTGGATATATATATGTAGAGAGAGAGAGAGAGAGAGAGCATACAAAATAAAGCAGATCACAGAACAAACACAGGCGATGAACTGAACTGCTAGAATTCTCCAGGCCAAGGGTAGAAGAAGCTAGAGCCAAAAAGAGCTGGATTACAAGGAATGTGTACCTCAACCAAAAAAAAAAACCCTTTTCAACGCTCAGCCAAGCATGAAGATTGGAAGAGTGTAAGCACTTATTTAAAAGAAACCGATCGAGCACACATCCAGAAAGTAAGCGGCGAAGTTTCGAAGAAAGTAGGACAAAGCAAGCCAAGCCGCCTCTTAAAATAATATCCTGGGCTTTTCTGAAGGAGGGCTATCGTGAGTACGAATAGGCTTTATGATGTGGGAGGCATTGACAGGTGTACAGTTGTTAACCTTTCTGACTCTGGTCTAACTTTGAATCTTACTAGTCTTGAGCTACAAGTCATTGACCTCATGTGTACCCCAAAATCACAACCAATAAATGTAGAGTAGAGTGGTTGGATGTACAAGACACGCCATTACGTCCCGATTAAGGGCTTTCAAAAGAATAAAACAACCTTGCTGTCGAGCATTTTCGGCCCAGTTCTAGACTATACTCGTATTTTTATTTATTTATAATATAGTATCCACAATGGACCGACTGACTCTTATCTTCCTGGCAACTGGAGTCAGCCCGTTTTAACCTCTCAGGTGCACGTCGCTGTAAGTGTCACCAATGCATCACGCGCACAAAGACCACCCGTCGCGTTGGCGTGCGTTTCTAATCATGCCCGTACGCTTTAGTTTCCAGGATCTAGCCAAAATTTACTGTGCGTTATAATAAATATAATATCAAATTCTATCTTACAAGGTAAGTTAATAAGGGATTTTTTTAATTCAAGTAAATTTTTGGATTCAAATCGTCCTCATATATGCAGTCGTTTAAAACTTGAAACTAGAGTTTTATCTCTTATAAAGAACCTATCTGATTCGAGCTAAGATTAATCTAAATATAGATGGTCTAAAAATGTTTTCTTATAATTAAAATCTTCCTAATATATCTCGTGAGTAAAAAAATATATATAACCTAATTCACAAAGGACGCTAGGGGAGAAGAAACAGTTTGTTAAATATCTGGTGGATAACTGAATTCTTGAGATCG
>JANPWT010000008.1:41757628-41769194 GCA_024678245.1 Erythroxylum densum | reverse complement strand
TAATTAATTAGTTAATTACATTATTATATCTAATTAAAATATATTAAAATTTGATGTAAAACAAAAATTTAACAAACTTTTATTTCTCAATATTTTTAATAAATCAACCACTATTAATGGTAATTATTCTTTCGTTCTAACCTACCATCATAATTATAATGATTATATCAATTCTAATTCTTTACTATATTCATTCACATTCCTATTATTATTACTCAATTTGAACTAATATGGAACCTACAACCATCCACACACATAGCAATCAAATTCCTATACGTGCATTCAAGGTATACAATTTTGTTCAATGCTATATATATATATGCATTACAAAACTTTTCAATGCTTAACATTATCATTTAACAGTAGTAATACATCTTTACATTTACGTGGTAATCCAAAAGAAAACATATAATTTTCTTTCTTCATTATATGTACAATCATCTTTAACTAAAAACATATTCCAAAAATACTTTTTTTCTTATCTGTTGGTCTTGTTCCTTACAGATGTTTCATGTACCTCACTCCTATGACTTTTACCTACACTATTTAACACTTGTACTGAACTTGAAAGATTAGTGGGGAAACACTTAATTTGGATGACTACTCACAGCACTCATCCACTAAGTACATGCATTCTCTAATATCACAATTCACATACTATAAATTCACATTTATAAACCAAACATTGATATTCAATGCTCATGTAAACAATGATGGCATACTTAAGCAACGTACATTATGAAAATATGCTTCAACATATTATCCATATACCGAAAATGGATATTTATAAGCCAGATATTGATATTCAACGATCACTGATACAAATTATCAATACAAATGCAAATGCTCATCAATACCAATTATTTATGTTGTTAACTACATTTCTTATTTATGACCATTTACTTTACTTTCTGTGTTCGGCCTGCACATTCCTGTGGGTATGGATAATGGGAGTTATAGATATCTAAAGATATCAAAACAGTGGATACTCGAAAGTATTAAACAGTGGATACTCGAAGGCATCAAACTATGAATACCCAAATACATCAAACTATGAAGGCATTGCAGTATCGAAATGAAGACACCAATGGGGTCAAACTGTAGTAGTTGCGGTGTATCCTTATAGACATGCCTATCTATCAAGCACTAAGACAATAGAGCAAGCACTGTAACATTTCCTTTCACCATTTGTCAATTTCACAATTCATATATTAATAAGTCATATGATATGCATTTCAAGTCATAAAATCTATATTTGTGTTCATACATGCAAGACACATCTTAACACCATTAGAAGGGTATCAAAATCACACTTGTATAATCATACTATACACATATGAGCAATAAATATGCATACAAATTATTTATGTACATGTAAATTTTCTTTGGAATGCATTATGCTCAATCTTAAATTTCAATGTTCAATTACCCAATTCACATATGGTAAGTCCTATTTCATTTATTTCTAGATATTTAAAAAGTTTCATACAAATTTAAAAAAGTTCAGATAAGATTCGGTAAAAATCATAAACAAAAATAATGTCATGGTCGTGACAGGCACTCTCTCCATTCATACCACCACTTTTTCCTTAATATTCATATAGAAAAAGTCAGAATTAAGTTTCGAGGTCTTCTAGACATTTGTCCCTCTATATCTCTATTTTCGATAGAACTAACAATCAAAATATTTTGGGCTTCTAAATCATGAGATATAGACCAAATATGATAAGCTGCTCCAAAAACAAGGGCAACATCAGGTTATCATTTTCTATCGTAATTTCCAACATCATAAAGTCAGAACTAAGTCAGAGTCTCTTCCAAAGATTTTTATTTATATGTCTAGGTTTCATATGCAACTGAAATCACCTAATTTAGATGTCTTTAGGTTGATTTATGACTCAAAATATGTGGCTGATTCAAACAAACTTTAGATAGAATTCCACTACGCGATACTCTCTTGTCATATTCAACCAATCCTATATAAGATATCACTGAAATAGTACCAAAGCATCATCCCAGTAACCATTCCACGTCCAAATGAATCTTTATATCTATTGAAACTTACACACAAAAAGAATTTAAACCAAATGTAGTTCCAAACCTTAAAATTGGAAAAGTAGTTCTTCTAATGCTTTTCCTTCCCTTCCTCTTTGGCTTTGCTTGAATCACCAAATGAAAAATAATAGGATGAAGAAGGTGAAATGGAGAGGAGAAAATTATGAAGTTAAGCCATTAAATTTCCATTCATCTCTCCTCTCCATATGCCTTTTCATGAATTTTCTAGTCTTAGACACATGTTTCAATCCCGTTAAACCATATGTCACAATCTTATTGGACCATATGTTACAATCCCATTGGAACACATATTACAATTCTATTAGACCATGTGTTACAATTCTATTTGACCATATGTTACAATTCTATGGGATCATGTGTTACGATTCTATTGGACACACACAAGCTTTAATCTTATTAGTCATATATGCTTTAATCTAATTGGTCCATGTGTTAATTTTAGAAAAATTGCATATTGGTCCTTCGTCTTCCTTTAATTCCCACATTGGCCTATAATCTTATAAATTAATTTCATTCCACTATTTCTTAATTTTCTAATGGCATTAATTTGAAGCAATTTGGTTAATTATATCGGGGTTTATACCCCAAAAACTACAAGCTATTAAAAAACAAGAACAACCACCAATTCTCAACTTCAAACCAGAATTAAAAAAATCTTAGAGGCAGAATTAAATTTCGGTTCCTTCATCAAAGTTTTATATCTATATCTCTAGTTTAATCTCAAATTGTAAAATATCCAATTTGGAGGTCTACAAGCCAAGGTATGGCCGAATTATAGAAGTCTATTCAATGGAACCTATCCATTTAGTGAGGTACATATCCCAAATCAATTAATTTCGGTCTTATCATGCAAAAAAAAACACAAAAATACATCCATTTTAACTAAAAACATCCCGTTTGCTTATGGAATACTTATTTTATCAATTGCCTCATATCACGCTTATAATCCAAGCAAATATATAAAATTCTAAATGTATTTCACGTCTAAATATGTATGTCCATGCCGAAGCAGAAAAATTATCCATTTACCCATATCTTGCACATTAAGAACCATTATGTCTCTTACTATACTTAGATGTACTTAATTCTTCTTGTTTACTTCTTAATACTATAACACACCACTACTATAAAGCATATGCCTGAACATCCAAAGCACATTCGAGAACATACCTTATAAGAATGACATATTAGAGCAATCATATTTACTTATTGTGGCATCATAGAAACACAAGTATTTCAAATGATTAACTTTTCCCATTTCATTAACAAAACATAACCTACTTCGTAGCATTACTTTTCACACTCTATATATTTACATTACAAAAAAATATGAGTTCACTATTCTACACAAAATGTTCTACATGAAATGAGCAACTAAATAAACACATTCTATCTAAACTCCTCAAATATCAACTAACTAGACCTTTGAGCCATTTCTTGTTCCCAAAATTGATAATACTAGACTTCAACTAGATTGCTTTAGAAGTTAGGTCTTCTCAGTACCTGAAAATCAATGTTGCAATTTTATTGAGTTTTGTGAACTTAGTAAATGAACCATCATCGATGTGCTCACTCAAAACAGAACATAAACATCACAAGTATATAACACAATTCAATCAGTATATCACCTCATTTAGAATCAAATCTTTTATATCACATCATTCAGAATTGAATGCCTAATCACATTATACATCATATTTTAACAAACACATCATGAATGCTAACATTTCATATAATAATTTCAAAATAATTCGATCATTCATATCATCATCATGTACACAAACGTTGCATATTTCTATATCAATACAATTTAGTAATTCTTCACAATCATTCACTTGATATATGTAACGTCTATATATATATACACACACAAATGAACATAAGACTCCACTTTCATTTTTATTTTGTTGTGACTGAGGGCCTATTTACTGTCCCATATCCCTTGTAGATTCTGGGCTCATTTTAGATACTATTTTGTACCCCTTTATGGATACTAGGCTCATTAATAACTAAGCTTATGGCTCTTTGTGCACATTTCTAAACTTTAAGCTCTTTTTAGATTGGTCACTCCGGTCACAACTCCTTTATATGATTATGCATATTTATGTGATGGATTACATCATTTCATAAAATGTACTATTAATAACTTTCATTCAAAGTGCACAGTCACGTATCATATTCATCGGATCTGAGTCTGGCATTTAATATTCAGTTGAGTACACATTTTATATTGCACATACAATTAGATAGCACTTCCATTACAATCTGGAATATCAAATCCTCAAACCATTAATGTCCAAAATTATCACAATTATATCAGTAACAATTCAGTAATTGACAATAAAAAAATTTAATCATAGTGAGAAAACATCTCACAATACGCTCCAGATAAGCTATTGCCTTGATGATATGATAATGTCTAGATTTGGACGCTCAATTTATGCTTCTATATCATGCAATACACATATTTACACATTACTAACTTGTTTAATCAAATGAGTACTCAATCATACACATGTATATGTGTTATGCTCAATGCATGCTCAATTGACTATCCCGGGTATGTATTCTTATTCACAAGTCTTGATCATTCATTCATTATAGCTTGTATATATCTAGTTTGTAATTAGGTTATGCCTTAAGTAAGTTTGATTACTTTAAATTCATCAATCATACATTCATCAATCCTTTCCTAGCATTATAAATTCACACAATTTCCCAATTCTCATTTAATCATACCTAATTCATTACCTATATCATTTGAATCATATTTGCATTCATAATATCATCTTTATACCACTAATAACTCATACTTCCCAAATTCATATACATTGATATCAAACAATCCATTCCTTAAATTATAAGATCAATTAATAACCTAAACTTATCAAACACTTAATCAATTAATTAAGCAACTATCTAGGTTCATTTCAAGCCCCAATCATATCCAGTTGCACCTAAGTAAAGTAACTTATCCTTATTTGTTTTAAATACCACACAAAACTAAACTTTTCTCACTTCCATGCATTGCCCACAATTGTGGGAAGGAGCTAATGTAGCTCCCACAATTGTGAGACGAGTGAACCAAAGGTTCACCATCCTTTTCTTTCAATTTTTTCTAGCTTTTAACATCTTCACACAAAATTCAACACATCTTCACCATAGTCCATTAGTTATACCTAAATTATACCTAAATTATATGACAATTCCTCATCAGTTCCATATCCAATTCCAATTCAAATCATTCATTTGGTAGCTCACAATTTATGGTCTTTCATGCATCAAAATCAAAATGGAAACTACCATTCTTTTGATCATACATGTAGTCAAGATCACTTTATTAACACCTTTATTTAACATAAATTCACCTTCATTATACCTCAAATGCTAATCCAATTCATCCATGAAACAACATATAACCTACGGTTTTCATACATCAAAAATAAGGCATAAAAGTATCCAAGTTCAAGTATTAATTTGCAGCACAATTCATCAACAACATCATATACAATTCATCCCAATTCAATCATCATAACCCTCTATTATAACAAGCCATAAAGATCAATCTTTTACTTACTTGTCTACCTCAAATTTCCCCTTTAAAGATTAAGTTAATTCAACTCTCTATGCATGCAAAATCATCAAAAATTCAAGGTGGGAATTAGATGGATTTTGGCTAGGATCAAAGTCTATACCAAGAACAACTATGTTCTTATTCTTTAGCTAACTTTGTGAGGGTAAAAGCATGTATTTGGTATGGAAATTTAACAAAGCTCAAACAAAACACAAGGATGGGAGATAGAAATAGGTTTCGGTGGTGAGAGAAGAAGAAAGTGATGAGTGTTCTAGCAAAAACATGTGCTGCCTTAGCCTAATTCAATTAGGTGTAAGATGTCACCATTTCCTAATAACACTTATCTCCATGCATGCATCCCATTTGTCCCATAAATAAGATGCCAATTGTCACCAATATGTTAGGACATTTGTCACTCAATTATTGTTGTCATTTGTCACTTAATCTCCTATGCCAAATGTCACCCATTTATCTATGCCAAATGTCGCTTATTTATAGGCTTAGTCATCCTAATTTTTCATATGTCAATTTGTCTTACCACTTGCCATTTTTCCTAGACCAAATGTACATTTTAATTCATCAATTTTCCAATTTTAATAATAAATTCCAAGTTTACTAATTATAGTCTAAAAAACCAAAATTCAAGACATCAACAATACACAATTCACATCATGAGCATTCATACCTTGGAATATGTCAATTGAGTGCATATATTATATCTGTAATGTGTACTAATTCATGATTCATGTGTGTATGCTAATGATATGCACGTCAATGAAATGCAATTAATGAATTCTCAATTATATGGCCATGTGCAACAATCTAAGGCTCTAACCCTTAATATGGAAAACCGGTTATTACAAATACACCCTAGACAAGCTATAATATTTCTAAGGTATATGTTGGGGCCTTACAAAGAACCTCCTTAGAGTCTTGGGATTCAGGAACTTTCAAGCATCTCCATTTATTTTTAAAAAAAGTTAAAAGGATTTTTATTAACTTTCAAAAAAGAGTCAAGACTATTTACAACAAGGCAATATGTCGGGTGTTACAATCTCCCCACATAGGTTTAAAGTGATCTATATTATCCAACTTGATAATGTTTTAATGACAATTGATTAGTTTTGCAATAGTATGCATAATAGTAGGGGATTCTAAAGATTTACCTAAGGTATTACTCTTAATGAGAATGGATGAAAGGGGAAGTCTTTTTGAGATAAGGTAATTGTCACTTATGACCAGAAACCTAAAAGCTCTAAACCTAAGCAATCTTAGGCCCCGACTAGAAGAAAATTTACAATAAAGGGACACAGTGAATTGGACCAGCCAGAAGGAAAGAATGAAATTGAATCTAATGATAACATCCCCCAAGAAAGTAGGGGAAAGTAGGAATCATTAAGAAAGATGAAGAAATAATAATATGCATGTCTAAAGGGAGGAGAATGAGTAGATTGAAGGGAGCATATTGGCAGTCTAAGCCAGTACACACTTACTAGACTCAATTTTATGAATGCATTCAGTTCCTCTAAACAACCAAATGAGTGAAATGGAGGGGTTGATCTAAATACTAGTTTTATGAGAGTAACATAGAAGAGCTCTAACAGGAAAAGTAATAAGGTGTAGATTGCATTGTATTTTTATAGGTAATTTGATGTGTGTTTAGTGATTAATTTGATTGTTTAGTGTGTGTTTAGGTGAAGAAATTGTATTAGTTCATAAATATTTGCATTTTAAGTTTTTTTATGGGTGAGAAGGTGTTTTTAAGCTATTATTTGATTTAGAGTCTTAAACAAAACACAAACTAAATTAAATGATGCCTAAGCATAATCTTCATGGGACGATATCTGCCTTTTACAACAAGTAATGACTAGTATACTTGTAGTTTTTTAGCATAAAAGAATTAGTTTGTTTTTGCAATCAACAAAAAGGAAGTCATCTTCCTAGATATAATTTTCTTATTAATCTAAAATATTATAGGGTTGAATTGCCCCAATAAGTAACAAATGGTAGCTAATATTATTCAAGAATCCAAACCTTTTTGGTAGGTCTTTTAGAAATAGAATAAAGGAGAAAAATTGTTCTAAACTCCTACTTTTGAAGGAAATTCCAAATTTCCTTACCAACCACAACTGTCACTACAATGATAGAATACTTGTGGCTTTTGATTTAGATGAGATTGAGGCTCAAGCAATACTAAAATAGCAAAAATTTACCCACCTTAAAGTCCAGAGGAAGAATTGTACAAACAGATTCTATGTCTCTATCATTTCTACTTTTAAAAATAGTTTTTAAAGAGTTGAATTGTGGAATAGCTTGTGGAGAATTGGAAATGGCATCAATGAGCCTTAGATATTGGTTGGGTATTTTAGTTGCATGTTATATGTCAATAAAGCTTAAGGTAATACTATCTACCTAAAGAATCATGATGAGGAACTGAGGGAATGCGTCAAATAGTTTCAAAATCACTGATTTAAGGATGGAGGGGTAACCTTTTACATAGAGTAAAAACCAATATGAGCATTTGATGATCAGGAAGAAACTTGATAGTGCAATGGTTAATGGGGCATGGTTATAGGCTTTCCCATAAACAAAGCTACTTCAAGTATAATCTTCTATCCGACCAAACTTTAATCCATGTTCAAAATGTCTTCTATTATTAACGAAGAAGTTGTCCTTTCAGATTCAACAATTACCTCATTAGTGTGGAGGGTCTTAAAGATGCTATTTCTATATGAGTCAATGTTAGATTAGATGAAATTGAGTTATTTATCTGCATGAGGAAGCTGAAGATAGTCAAATAGAAATTAAAGATTTTGCATAAAACCATATATAATAATACTCACAAAGTAGTCTTAGAAGATAAGGAGGAACTTCCTAGGATTTATGATGACTTATATAGGGACCCTAAGAATGAGCATCTAAGAGTTAAGGAGGCTAGGGCTTTAAAACACTAATCAAGAATGTTGGAGATTGATGTGGCGATGTTGAAAAAAGGGACAAGGAATCTGGCTTAAGGAAGGAGATAGGAGTTCTAAATTTTATCATAAAGCTATCTTGGAAAGGAGAAACACTAACAAAATGGCCTCTCTAAAGGGTGAGAATGGCTCAATACTCACCAGTAAAGAGGGTCTATATGGAGAGATATACAAGTTTTTCTATAATACCATAGGCTCAAGCTCAGAAGCTTCATCTTCTGTTGAAGATTTGAAGAAGATTATAAACTATCAAATAAATGATGTTATTCTTCCTATTAGAGTCACTGAGGTAGAAGAGATCATGCTTTCCTTTAATCCATAAAAAGCCTTAGGACCGTATGACTATACTGCACATTTCTTTCAATAAGCTTGGGACCAAAGTAAACCTACCATAACCAAAGCAATACTTAAGTTTCTCAAGAATGAGCTTTAAAAGCCCTGAAATGTACGTTGGAGATTTGGGTGACACTTTTGAATGAAATTCGAATGATTTTGGTGACATTCAGCAACTTTTATATTCAATATGAAAATTCTTTTAGGCAATCAAAAAAGTTATCGAATACTTTTTAAATACGATAAAAAGCTTCAAAATTAGGATTGGAGTCTATAGAAACTGAAACAGGTCAAAACGAAGGTTGTTTGAATAGAATTCAAGTAATATGAAATTATTGAACTAAAATGTTCTTTTTGGAACATAATGGATATTGATGATTTTAAATGCATTCAAAATTTTTAAAAGCATCTAATCAATAAGTATTGACTCTAATTAGAGTATTTCATGGTCAATCTGATGATAAGAAGGTTGTGGAATATTTTCATAATTTAATTCGATTAGTAGGTGAATTAAACTCATTAAAGGACAATTTGTTCTTTTGTTTAAAATGGTGTTAATGGATTAATGAGTCATTTAATGACCAACGAGAAAATGACATATGTGTGATGAGTCATTAGAGATGACCAATGAGAAAATGACATGTGAGTAATGGATCATTAGAGATGACCAATGAGATGATGACATATGTATCATTAATGGAAATTATAAAACCAAAATTAAGATATAAATTGCTTCATTCGTAGAAAGTCACCATGGGAGCAAAAAAAGAAGAAGAAAAGAAGAGCAACCAAGGAAGGTTTCAGCCATTGATGTAGAAAGGAAGAAAAAGAGAGAAAAAAGAAAAACAAAAAAAAAAGAAGAAGAGGAGAGATGTTCGGTTAGGCTATGGAGAAGTGATCCAAGGACTTTTCAAGCGTTTCTAACTCCAATCAAGCATCCAACAATGTTGGGACCCGTTTCCGAAACCAACCTCAAAGAAACAGAAGATCATCAAATATTTTAAGCATGGTTTCATCGAACAAACGTGGGCCAAAAACAAAGACATCAAAAGCTTAAGGTCAAATCAAAGTCCCGTGCGGGAACCAAAGGAAATCGAAAGCTTTTCTGACATTCATCACTCCAGACAAACTTCTGATTCTTTCTTAATAACTTGGTCAATGGAGCAGCAATCATGGAAAATCCCTCCACGAATCTCCTATAGTAACCTACTAAATTGAGAAAACTCCTCACTTCTGTCACTGTTTTCGGGGCATGCCAATTCACTACTGCTTCCACTTTCTTTGGATCCACATGCACCCCATTCTCAGAAATAATATGACCAAGGAAGACCACTTCATGTAGCCAAAATTCACATTTGCTAAATTTGGCATAAAGCTCTCTCTCCCTCAATCTCTGCAATACAATCCTTAAGTGCTCCTCATGCTTTCCTACATTCTTCAAATACACTAGAATGTCGTCAATGAACACTATCACAAACTGATCCAAGTACTCCTTAAAGACCATGTTCATAAGATCTATGAAAGCAGCTGGAGCATTGGTCAGTCCAAATGGCATAACTAAAAATTCATAATGCCCATACCGTGTTCTGAAGGCTGTCTTGCTTACATCAGACTCCTTAATCATGAGTTGATGATAGCCAAACTTGAGATCAATTTTAGAGAAGACCGTTGCTCCCTGCAGCTGATCAAACAAATCATCTATCCGGGGCAAAGGATACTTGTTCTTCACAGTCATCTTGTTGAGTCTCCGATAATCGATACACATCCTCCAGGTCCCATCCTTTTTCTTAACCAATAGGACCGATGCTCCCCACAGTGACGAACTCGGCCTAATGAATCCCTTCTCTAACAACTTTTCCAATTGCCCCTTAAGCTCTTTCAACTCAGCTGGAGCCATTCTATATGGTAGAATAGAAATAGGAGCTGCTCTGGGAATCAAGTCAATAGCAAACTCGATCTCCCTCTCCAGTGGCAAACCGGGTAACTCCTTTGGGAACACGTCAGCAAATTCCCTCACAATCGGGAAATCCTCTAACCTACTGTCACTCACACCTGTGCCTACAACATATGCCAAGAAAGCTTCACACCCCTTTCCCATCATCCTGTCAGCTAACAAGGTCGAAATAATCCTTGCCGGTGGTGTCTTTCTGTCCCCTCTGAAAGTTACCTTCTGACTGTCACCCAGATCAAACTCCACTTTCTTTAGGCCACAATCAAGTTTCGACCGATACTTCTCCATTACATCCATTCCCACAATGACATCTAATCCCTTCATATCTAGAGGTAGCAGATCCACTACCAAAATAGATCCCTCGATAATGAGCTCACAGTCTCTAAAGATTCGGCTTACAATTACATTCTTCCCTAACGGAGTGCTAACAAGCAGCAAGTTATCCAAAAGAACTGAATGCATACCAGGTAAGATCATGCTTGCAGAAATAAAGGAATGTGTGGAACTAAAGTCAAACAAAACATAAACATCAGACTGAAATAGTTGAGCCATACCAGTAACAAATTTTGGTGCGGCTGTAGCGTCCTCCCGCGTCATACCAAACACTCTAGCTTGGACTTGACCCCTCGGTCTCCCAGGAGGAATTGTCTTCTTAAC
>JANPWT010000008.1:41744169-41757174 GCA_024678245.1 Erythroxylum densum | reverse complement strand
AATTCTGTATTAATCTATGATGATTTTGACCAAGATGTCTTAATAAAAGTTATAGATGATCCTCTTAGCTTTCCGACACCATATAGTATGCAAATTTAGGATATCGGAGTGCAAAGATATGAACATTATAAGTAAAGACGCTGCTTAGGAAGTTTAAACATGACAATCATGATGAATGATGAGAGTTTGGGTTTGTGATAATTTATTTGAGTTGCATTTTGGGAGTTTGAAGCATCCAAAGTGGAAATTGAATGTTTTAGGAGTGTGATAGCATTAGAAGAAGTGAAGTTGTGAAGATTATAAGTGTATATGATGTTAGATTGGAGGTAAGAAGCATTGGAAAGGGTTTGGAGGGGTTTCGGAAAGGTCCATTAAACAGACCTTTACGGGTCAAAAAGGACCCCTAGCATCGTCCATGTCCGTTTAACGGACTTTCTTGGGTGAGAAAGTGCAATTTGGCCCGGCAGTGTCCGTTAAACGGACATGCATATCCGTTAAACGGACATTCACGGGATAGTTTCATGAAATTGCAATTTTTGATCAGCTTAGAGGCAGAATCTGACTTTTTGGTCTTCATGAAAGTTTTATATATCGAATTTTTCTTTCCAATGGTCCAAGAACAAAACTAATCCTACATTTTTGCTGAAAGTTATGACAATCGTGCCAAGACATGGTACTGCATGATTGAGGTTATGAACATGTTAGATTCTTTCAGTCATAACTCCCTCGTCCGACCTCCAAATGAAGTGATTCTTAAAGCAATAGATTCCTAAGACATGAATTTATCTCTCCATGAAATTTGGTAACTTTTGGTTTTGATATGAAAATTTTTGATTGTAAGAAAGTGAGAGGTCAGTTTCGAGAGTGTGATTAAGGTATAAACACACTTTGGAATTTTAAGCATATCTTGAGTTATATAGCTCCGATTGAGGTAATTCTTGCTTCAAAACAAAATAGAGGCTTAGAGCTATGATTTATTTGAAGAAGCCAAATTAAAATTCTTGTTTGAAGATTTCCAAATTCTGTGCACAAATAGGAGAAATGAGTTTGAGCATGGTGACTAATTTTATGCGGGCACGCCATTGAACAAATTGTGAGGAAAATCATTGGGATTTTATTAGAATGAAGATGAACCGATGATGGTCAAGTTTCATGATCCAAAGTTGGGCTCCGCAAGTGGGGTCCAACATTTATGGTTGGTCAAGTTTCATGATCCGAAGTTGGGCTCCGCAAGTGGGGTCCAACAGATGTGGTATCAAAGCAAGCTCAACTTTCATGATTTCGCAAGAGTTGGATTCCGGAAGCAAGCGGGATCCAATAATGGAACCTGGAGAATATGCATTGACTACTGGAGGGTCAACAAGGTGACTGTTAAGAACAAGGATCCCTTGGCCCGGATAGACGATTTGTTTGATCAACTGCAGGGAGCAACGGTCTTCTCTAAAATTGATCTCAGGTCTGGCTATCATCAACTCAGGATTAAGGAGTCTGATGTAAGCAAGACAGCCTTCAGAACACGGTATGGGCATTATGAATTTTTAGTTATGCCTTTTGGACTGACCAATGCTCCAGCTGCTTTCACGGATCTTATGAACAGGGTCTTTAAAGAGTATTTGGATTAGTTTGTGATAGTGTTCATCGACAACATTCTAGTGTATTCGAAGAATGTAAGAGAGCATGAGGAGCACCTAAAGATGGTATTACAGAGATTGAGGGAGAGGGAGCTTTATGCCAAATTCAGCAAATGTGAATTTTGGTTATATGAAGTGGTCTTCCTTGGTCATATTATTTCTGAGAATGTGGTGCATGTAGATCCAAAGAAATTTGAAGTAGTACTGAATTGGCACGCCCCGACAATAGTGACAGAAGTGAGGAGTTTTCTCGGTTTAACAGGTTACTATAGCAGATTTGTGGAGGGATTTTCCATGATTGCTGCTCCATTGACCAAGTTATTAAGAAAGAATCAGAAGTTTGTCTGGAGTCATAAATGTCAGAAAAGCTTTCGATTTCCTTTGGTTCCTGCATGGGACTTTGATTTGACCTTAAGCCTTTGATCTCTTTATTTTTCTCCCACGTTTGTTCGATGAAACCATGCTTAAAATATTTGATGATCTTCTGTTTCTTTGAGGTTGGGTTCCGGAAACGGGTCCCAAATTTTTGAAGCATTGGTTTCTAAGAAAATTTCCTATCTCTCCATAAAAATCTAGAGCTTTTGATATTAATTGGAATTTCTTTTTATCTTAGAAATTGGTTTTCAATTTGGGCCCCAAGACTTTTAAATTTTAGGGAGGAAATTTGGGTGTAAATTTGAAGATCTGTTCGGATGTGAGTGAAATGAGTTCGTTTTTGAGGTTTGACCTAGTGGGGAATTCCTCCCTCATGGGATACGCATCCAGATGTCACGTAGGATGTCGGACACGTGACTCACCGGGGTGGGGTTCCAACAAACAAGATCTCATAGCCATGAAAGTGAAGAGGAAGAAGCAAACGGGATGGTAAGCCTAATAGTTTTGTTGAAAATTTCGATTTATTATGTTATAGTTCAGATTTGGTTTGATTGTGTGAATCACACCCTTATAATATAATATCAAAGTTTTATTACATTAGAAGTGATTATGAGAAGAAAATCACTAAACCTAGTCTGTCGAACCTTAGTCAAACTTGGTCGAAGATAAGATCCATTGCCTAAAGTATTTTATTTTGCCATTTGATGATTTAAGATTTGTGAATGGCATTAAGAAGTTAGTTTAATGATGAAAGAATGAAAGAAATTTTAGGTTTCGATCATGCATCTCATGCATAATATATATCAAATATATGCAATGGAAATAAAACAGAACCTCAAAAACGAGATCTACTCATGCATATAGATATACAAAAAAATTAAAAGTATAATGTTTACATACCTTTTTGATGATCCCCTTCATTCTTTAATCTTCTCCACATGGGGTTGTCATAAACCACAATGATCAATGCAGATTGTCTCTAATGAAAGTCCACACGAAAATAGAAGGATGAAAAACTCTTGAGAGAGTTAGAGAGAAAAACTATGTCTGTAAGAAAAAGAGCCTTTCCTTTTTCTTTTCTTGTGTCATACATGAGATGCACGGAAATCATCTTAATTTTCTATACCGTTTAGCATTCCATAAGCCCCATCACTAATGGAAAGTTATGGGAAGTTAGTCATCATGAATAGCATGCATTAATGGAAGTTATGAGAAGTTAATGACCGTGAATAACATGCATTAATGGAAGTTATGAGATGTTAATGACCATAAATAACATGCATTAATGGAAGTTATGGGAAGCTAATGACCATAAATAGCATGCATTAATGGAAGCCAACAACACTTTTCTCTAATCCATTCCATGCAATGTTTTCTACCACGATCACATTGCGATACAAGCCCGAAACACTCTCTCATATCTTGAATTACTATTCAAGACTATTTTACTCTTCCTTCGAATCTCCTATGTGTATGACTCATTAGGTTCTCAGTTATGTTGGCCACTTGAATTAGCAATTAATTCAAGTAAGTCAAGGGCAGTATCTAGCAACACAGTATGACCCCCAATTAACTAGAAAGTCAGTGGTTTGACTATGAACACTTCCATACGCAATGTTGCCATGCAATTCATCCTTTCACCATATATACCCCACTTGCTTCAGAGTATGGTCAAAGCATCAACTCCCACTAGACTGACTACGTCACATCTAGTCCAAGTGTTATTAGATCTTGTCCTGAGGATCTCATTACGATATGTGTCATGATCATTAAAGACTCTCTTCATGACACATATCTGCTCTGCCCAGAAAATCCCAAGTAATGACCTCGATAAGAGGCCCGTGGGTATCATCTCCTTCTATTAGGAGTGGTGAATCCTTTATTGGCTACTTAATTACCTCTGAATACCTCAATTTGTACCCAATCACCACCCTATGAGTAACCTTTGAAAGGCAACGATGAATGAATTCAAAGCACAGGATCAGTATCCGAGATATCCTTAAACACCTCAAGTCAAAGGATATTTACACCATTGTTATGATAAGACTATCACTGACACTGGAATAGAATATCCATATGATTGTCTCCTAGAAGGTCAACACTATGTACTTACTACCCTTAGCAAGCATTCACATGTTAACTCTAAATATCATATCTACAGCTTATGAGATCTACCGCTTGATCTAATTAAGGAGTATAACATATGCTAGTCTATCCAAATTAATGATATCCCATCTCATTAATCCTATGACTACAGAAAGTTTAGATACTAACAAAATTACATATGATAGGTGTAATGTCCCATTATCCCATATTAGGGGCTAGGACCCTAAACTAGTATGTATACAAGTATACTGAGAAATTAAAAGTGCATTTCATGCATCAAATGGCATAACTTGTGAATTGTGTTAATATTCATTGAAATATTCTACAAGCATTCATTAACATTTTTCAAGTATAATTGATTTATAAATGTGATTAAAAAGTGGATTGTGGTTTTTATGTTTTGAAAAATTATTTGGAGAGTCATATTATTATTTTGGAATTTTTGGTGCATTTTAGGAAATTCTCAAAATTTTGGGGTATTTTGGACTAGAAAAAAATAAAAAAATTAGTGACAAATGGAAGAGTGACATGTGGCAGCCTTACATGTATGATAAATGGCCCACATGCGTTGGTGACATGTGTCATTGAATTATCAACCCACGAAGTCACATGTTTTGGTCTAGAAAACAAAATTTTCTAAAGCTTATTGTTCTTTTCTTCACCGAATGCTCCAACACCAGACTCCCTCTTCTTACTCATCCATCACTGAAACCAGTCCAATATATTGTTTTATCACTAATTATTTTTGCTTGCTTTTTCCATCGAAGGCTTTATTTACTCTCACTGTTGGATACTTTACTGAAAACAAGTGGGTGAGGTCTCAATTTTCTGGTTTTGTCTATGAATTTTGATGAGGTTTTAATGGTTGGAAATGAATTCATGCATGATTTATGTAGGTAGAGAGGTTTTGGGTAAGTAGAGTGATAGATGAAAAACATGTGAAATTGAATTTGTGCATAAACTGGAAATAGTCGTAGATGATATTCTGTTTTGGTGGTTGAGATTATTTGAGGTTAATTGAAGTAATAGTAGAAAAATGTGATGTAGAATCATATGGCTATGTTTTAGATTGTCATTGATCATGAAAACAAAAATTGCAGTAATGAGAGAAAACAGAAAAATGGTGTTATCCATATGTGAGTTTTGTTTTTTATGTTTGTGATTAAGCTTGAATCTTAAGTTGTTTTAGAGTAAGTTAAGTTGGAATGGGAGTAGACATGCAGAGAAAATAAGTTAGAAATGATAGAGTATGTAGAAGAGAGGAAGAAAAACAATTGGCATTTTGGATTTGGAGTGTATGGTTGTGCACTATGGTTGCATGGTTGTGACTCCATTGTTTGAAGGAGGGAGTGGACAATCATGCTTATGCACGATCGTGACACTGAAAGCTTTCTAATACTGAACAGTTCTAATTCTTTTACTATAACTTTGTCTCCAGACCTCCAAATGACTTAAAAATTGAACCAATAGAATCCTAAGAAATTGATCTTCCTCTCCATAATAATTTATAGCCATCTAAATTGATTTGAAAAGGATTGATTGGATGAAAGTGAGGAAGTCTGTTGGAATATTATTATGAACTGGAATATTTTTATTGAACATGTTTCAGTATTTTGATTATATCTTGATCTTTAGATGTCTAAATAAGTCGATTTTTGATTAATATTAAATTAGAGACATATGGCTACAACTTTCATGAAGAAGTTGAATTTTAATTCTGTCTCTAAAAATTTTAAAATTTGGAATAAATTTGAGTTAAGAGTTCTATACAGTTCAAAAATAGTCTGAAATGTTTTGAGTATAACTTTCAGTATACTAAACTAAAAATGTATTATCTTGGTGTCATTAGAAACTTAAGATATGGGAAAACCATTGTCTAGAAGAAAGTGTTATATAAATACATCATTTTCCTTGTCATAATGATCATGCAACATTAACCCAAAATGGGGTGCTACAGAAAAAAAAAACTGGAATGATTGATGAGCATGTGAATTCTGGAAACTTTAGAGTACAATTGATGTTTACATCAGTTTATTACAGAAATATACCCAAGAATTTTTCATTGAACATGCATAATACATGATACGTTTATAAATGTGTTTATTCAGTTAAATGAACAATGTAGTAATCTAAAATGTACTTGTTTGCATATAGAAGAGCAAGTAGAGCGACCGCTTCCAGATATTATCGAGACTTCAAGGCAATAAGCAAAAGGGAGCAATTGTGAGTAACCTAAGATGGTCTCACCTTGACTTGCTCTATTTATTACTAAATTGAATTTGATATTGATGAATGTGTAATGAATTGTTTACTGAATTTCGGACTATAATTGTCCAAGGCATTTGATATATGTAAAACCCATTGGAAGTGCTACTTGAATGTGAATAAGATTAACTATTTATTCTCAACTTATCCTTTAAATGTCGGAACTAGTCCGATGAGTACTTTGACTGCAAAAGTGAATGCGAATGTAATTGATCGAATGTGATGCTTGAATTTAAGGAATGCATTTCATTCCATTGCACGAAATATAAAGGTAGTTGTGGCTGATGTCGCCAGTGATAAAGAGCTTAAAGCTCAGACATTTGTGGAAAGACCATAAGGCTCAATGTGTAGAAAGAACCTTGTATCCCCAATAGATAAGGGACGGTATTAATGAGCTTGGTATCTATAACAGATACGGGATAGTGAAAAAGGCACTCAGCCATAACAATGTAGAAATGAATGTGATTCTCATACACATTGCATTCACACATGATATGAATAAAGTAAATGATCGTATTGTTTCGAAACTTTTTCTTGCATGATTATGTGAGAATTTATTAATGAGTGTGTTCAGTAAAATTGTAATGAAATGATGAATTGAATGGACTATATGACTAAAATATGACAATTGTGCACAAAGTGTTTTATGATATTACTTGATGATACTCGAGTTGATGTGAATTATGTGATAACATGATTATTAATTGTTGTTTGGTATGAAAAGAGTGAACCATCGAGGATGGTTACTCTATTGAGTTCGCAAACCTAACCAAAATTGCAACGTTGACAATTTCAGGCTCGAGAGAGTGAAGGCTTAGCTTCTAAGACTGCATAGAAGCATTTTTGTACAGCTTTGAAGTAAAGACATGGCTTAAAGATCGACCAGTTAGGACTGAAGAATTAGTCTTTGTTTTAACTTTTGTTAATTCCTCATATATGTAGCATACTTTGTGGACCGAGCTGTAGATGATACATTGTAAATTATGGTTTGTCAAAAAAAGAGAGGAAATTTTGGATTTTAAAACATGTGTCATTTACAGTTTTATTTATGATGCCATACTCTATAGTGAAGGTGAAATAGTTAAAACGTCATTTTTGTCAGGCATGTGCACGTGTGATCGAGTGGCGCATGTGCATATGTCAGATGGAATGGAGTGTTACAATAGGAATCTCATTATCATATCTCATCATGATTTCCTCTATGCTATGTTTTATATCAAGGACTTCATTAAATCAATTTAAGATGAACATCAAATCTATAAACATATGAACATCGAAATAATGAAAAATGCCTTTACTAATCATAAAATGATTTGTACAATAAGTGCTAAAGGTGATTGCCTTTAGAGCACTTCTTTAACAAACTCTCACTTACACTAAAGTCAATCGCCTTGATATCTAATATCATAGGCGTGTACATGTAACACAAAACTCTTTTGGGAAATAGGCTTAGTCAATAGATCAACTATATTATGATCAGTGGGAACTCTTTCTATCTTGACATCATTTCTACCAATAATCTCTCTAATCAAATGGTAGCGCTTGAGTACACTTTTAGACTTCTGATGAGACCTCAGTTCCTTCACCTGTACTATAGCCTCGTTGTTATCACAATACAACTACACTGGGTCAGCAATGCTTAGAACCACACCATGTTTTATAATGAACTTCTTGGTCCAAACTGCTTCCTTTGCCACTTCTAAAGCTGCAATGTACTCTGCCTCTGTTGCTAAATCAGTAGTCATCTCTTATTTGGAACTTTTCCAACTGACTGCAGCACCTTCTCTATATACCAAAAATACATCTTTAGTTCTTTTTAAGTACTTAAGGATATTCTTGACAGCCACTCAATGACCCTCACCAGGGTCCGACTGGTATCTGGTCGTAACACTTAAAGCATATGATACATCAGGTTTAGTAAATAACATAGTGTATATGATTGATCCTATAACCGAGGCATAAGGAATCAAACTCATTCGACATATGATACATCAAGTTTAGTAAATAACATAGCGTATATGATTGATCCTATAGCTGAGTCGTAAGGAATCAAACTCATTCGAGGACTCTCATCTTATGTCTTTGGACACATAGATTTAGAGAGTGTAATCTAATGTACCATAAGAAGATAACCTTTCTTGGACTGCTCTATGTTAAACCTCTTTAGCATCTTGTCTATGTATGACTAAAAAAGTCCAATCAACCTCTTAAATCTATCTCTATTGATCCTTACCCTCAAAATATAAGTTACTTCTCCAAGGTCTTTCATAGAGAAGTTCTTAGCTAACCAAATTTTTACTAATTGCAAAGTTGAGACATCGTTTCCTATTAGCAATATGTTATCTACATATAGTATAAGGAACACGATTTCACTCCCACAACCTTCTTATACACACATGGCTTATCTGAATTTTGTGAGAAACCAAACACTTTGATTATCTCATTAAATTGGAAATTCCAACTCCTGGATGCTTGCTTCAATCCATAAATAGATTCTGAAGCTTGTATACCTTTTCTCCATTCATGGATATAAGACCATCAAGTTATATCATATACACATCCTCCGTTAGGTTTCATTAAGGAAAGTCATCTTTACATCCATTTTCTATATCTTATAATCATAATGAGCAGCAATGACTAGGAGTATCCTAATGCTAGGAGTATCCTAATGGATTTAAGCATAGCTACTGGGCTAAACGTTTCTTTATATTCAACACCTTGCCTCTAACGATAACCTTTAGCTACAAGCCTAGCTTTATGGGTAACTACATTACCTTCCATATCAGTTTTCTTCTTGAAAACCCATTTGCACCCTATGGGTTTTATCCCTTCGGGTGGATTAACCAAAGTCCATATTTGGTTTTCATACATAAAATCTATTTCAGATTTCATAGCTTGAAGCCATTTTTCAGATTTTGAACTCTTCAGAACCTCCTCATAGGTAGTAGCTAATCATCTTCTATAAGCAGTACATTGTTAAGTTTACTTATGAGAAACCCGTATCTCTTAGGCACATAACGTATCCTACCTGACCTACGAATTGTTTCATCTTTATGAATGATAGTCTCGGGTCCAGGCAGTTGATTTGCATCTGCTTGAGTATCTTGAACTTCCATAAGCTTAATTTTACTCCCACTAGCTTCTTTTAAAAGAAACTTTTTCTCTAAAAAGACAACATGTTTTGAAACAAATACCTTTTGTTCCAAAACATGGTAGAACTAATATCCTATAGTTTCCTTCTGATATCCTATAAAAATTGTTAGATTTAACTTCAAGCTTATCTGACTGAATCTGCTTCATATAAGCAGGACAACTCCAAACTTTTATATGAGAAAGATAGGGTTTATTATTAGTCCATATCTCGTATGGAGTAACATCAACTAACTTGGACGGGACTTTGTTTAATACATAAACAGAAGTTTCGAGTGCATACCCCTAGAAGGATTTTGATAAATTCACTAATCATAGATCTTACCATATCTAACAAAGTTGGATTTATCCTCTCAGTCACACCATTATGTTGTAGTGTGTAAGGTGGAGTCCAATGGGACAATATTCCATTATCCCTGAGATAATCCAGAAACATTTGGCTTAAGTTTTCACCACCTAGATCTGATCAAAGTGATTAATTACTTCTCCTAAGTTGTTTCTCAACTTCATTTCTGAATTCTTTGAACCTTTCAAAGGCTTCAGACTTGTATCTCATAAGATACACATACCTATATTGAGAATTATCATCGACAAAGGTAATGAAGTATACGAAACCACCTTTGGCATGTATTAGGTCTAAAAGAACACTAGTTCGTTCACCCTTCCGCTTAACTTAGTCATCTTGCCTAATAAACGATTCGTATGTGTCATATGATTCATATTCAAATGACCCTAAAGTACCACACGTGTGTAATTTAGACATACATCTCTCACTTATATGACCAAGGTGATGATGCCATAAGTTCACATTATCTTCTTTTATTATTTTTTTATTGCTGATATTTAGAATCAGATTAGGCATATCCAATATGTATATACCATTTCACAATGTACCCAAATTATATAGCTTCCATTTAAATAAATTGAACAACCATTATTACTGAAATTTAAAGGGAATCTAGCTTTATTAAGACTAGAAATAGACATTACATTTTTAGCTAAAGTAGGTGCATAAAAACAATTTTCCAATTCTAGTAAAAACCTACTAGGGAGCATCAATACATATATGCCTATAGTTAATGCAGCAACTCTTGTTCCATTACCCAGTCGGAAGTCCGACTCTCCCTTGTTAAGTTGTCTACTATTCCTGAGGCCTATCATATCAGTACAAATGTGTGAGCCACAATGGGTATCTAATACCCATATATTGTTATTAGAAATAGTATGAATATCAATAACATAAATACCTTAAGTAGACGGGGCATTAGATTCCTTCTTCTCGTTTAAGTACTTCAGATAGGCCTTGCAGTTTCTCTTCTAGTGGCCATCCTTGCCATAGTGGAAGCAAGTTCCCTTCGAGGTAGCCTTCTTTACTTTCTTGACACCTCTTTAGGCCCTACAGACTTCTTCTTCCTTTGGCTCTTTTTCTTCGAACCAGAAGAGACCACCAACATCAAAACCTTGTCCTTGTGGACAAATGGCTTAACTTCCTTATGTATATTGACCAGCTTAGGAATTATGTTGGATATATTGTTCATACGATGGTTAAGAATAAATTGTGAGTAACTATCGGTTAAACCTGACAGAATTAAGTCAATACTTAACTCATGATCTAAAAGAAAACCCAAGGAGGCCAGTTGCTCGATGTAGCCATTCATCTTCAGTGCATACAACACTAAAGATGTCCCTTTAACCATCTTAGAGCGGAACAATAATCGCAAAGTCTCGAACCTTTCAGACCTTTCTTGCTCATGAAAGAGCTCCCTAAGATGATAGACTATGGTATAAGCATCCATAGCCTTATGGTGTTGACTCAGGCAATAGCAACCTATCATTAAATAGAGAAAAATTAGAATGTACTTAAATGTATAACTATAAGGACTTTAATAACATGCATTATGGCTCCCACTATTTTCACAAATTCATAACCTTCAACATAAATTCAAGAGAACTCGTAAAAAAATTCTCCTAGTGGGGCGATACCCAATATCCCTAAGAATGACTTTGAGTTTGTTCGACAAGCCACCTTAGTTCAACTAGTAGGTATCGATCATACCAATTGCATCTCCAATGCAACTATCGAATCTAGTGCTATCAACTGTTGATGTGCGCACACTCATTAGGCTATCAACTTTTAACACGTGTACATCTAATATACACTACCCAACTTTGCCTCTGTCTACATTGATCTTGGGTTTGCCCAACAAACCAACGCTTCTAGTTAAAACTGACCTATTAATCTAGTAATCCTATGTCCATTGTTTGAACATATCCATGTAGAGCAAGCTTAGGTTTGCCCAACAACCCTAACTTTAAAAGGACTCTAGTTCTCACTACATTAAAGAAATCCGTTAGTGTTAATATTCTAAGTGAGGGGTTTAACTAAGGTCTCATCTAACTTATATGCTATTATACATATAACTTATATACATATATACATATAGTTACTATAACTACATAGCATGATATAGGCTACCAATCAAATTAGGCCAAAGCCCATATGTTGGACACCCCGCCCTTGAGGGTCACGAGCCCGATGTCCTAAGTGACATCTGGACATGTGTCCCGCAAGGGTGGCGTGTCTCACCAGAAAGACTTACTTTTACTATTTCCGAATAGATGTTGACCTTAATCATTTTTCACAGCCTTGGGACAATTAGCATAACTTTCGTTAGGATTATCGGGTTAAGATCCTCTTAGGACGATTCCAAAAAAGGCTTGGAGACCTATAACTTTGAGAAAGACCCTGAGGTCGGATTCTATTCTCTGTAGAGGGTCAGAAATGGAACAGAAGAAGCAAAAGATAGACCTATAGGGGAAGCGAAAGATAGAAGAAGCAAAATACAGACGGAGCAAAACACAGAAGAAGATGACGTCATCACAGAAGAAACACAGAAGGAGATGACGTCAACATAGAAGAAGCAAAAAGGCAGAAGAAGCAAAAGACAGAAGAAGCGAAAAGGAAAAAGAAACAAAACACAAAAGAAACAAAACACAAAAGAAACAAAAAATAGAAGAAGAAAAAGACAGAAGAAGTGAAAAGGCAGAAGAAGCAAAACACAGAAGAAGCAAAAGACAAAAGAAGCAGAAGACAAAAGAAGCGAAAAGGCAGAAGAAGTGAAAAGACAGAAGAAACGAAAGATAGAAGAAGTAAAACTCAGAATAAGTAAAATATAGAAGAAGATGTGTCAACAAAACACATAAGAAGACGCATCAGAAAAATACAGAAGAAGATGCGTCAGCAAAACACAGAAGAAGATGCGTCAACAAAACTCATAAGAAGACGCTTCAGCAAAACACAGAAGAAGTAAAACTCAGAAGGAACAAAACACAGAAGGAAGAAAACTTAGAAGAAGCAAAACTCAGAAGGAACAAAGCACAGAAGAAGGTTTATGAACAGTAACATAGAAGAAGTTCATGAGAAGTAACACAGAAGAAGTTCATGAACAGTAACATAGAAGAAGTTCATGAACAGTAA
>JANPWT010000008.1:41690261-41700320 GCA_024678245.1 Erythroxylum densum | reverse complement strand
TATCAATTCATAAACAATGTTCATGAATATCAAATTAATGAAATATGCCTTTCTTTATTTATTCATAAAGTCTGCACTCGACTTTGAATAAAACGCGCTAAAGGGGATTGCCTTTAGGGCACAATTGAACAGTACCGTCCTTGTACAAGTCGACTTACCCAATGTACAAGTCGACTTGTCGGTACTTTTCACGTGTAAGTCGACTTACCAGAGTGTACAAGTCGACTTGCACTTACAGTGTTATGCTTGTTATTTATAGTTTTATAGTATTTTTGATACCTAATTCACTTCAAGTGTATTTGTAGGTGATAATGACCTTCATGAATTAAAAGGAGAAGAATTTGGATGAAATTGTTACATGGAATGATGATTTGAAGCAACTTGAAGATACACAACCGTATATAGTGACTTTGGAAGTCTTTATAAACATGTAGAGATTTGAAGAATATTGTTTTTGGTCATATAAGGTTACACATTCATATATGTGAATATATACAACCATATATGTTGCTCGTGTAAGTCTCTGTGCCTATGTAAAATCGCTAATTCAAGTGTTTTTGGGAGATTTCATGGTTACCTACACTACTGTGTGAGTGATTGTATATATTCCAAAAACCCTAGTTTTTACTCTAAAAGGACATGATCAAAGGCAAATAGAGAGGAGGCAAGTTTTAGAGTGTTTTTGAGTCATAAGAAACACAAAGAAGAGGTAGTTTTGAACATAAGATAAGGAAAACACGAAGAATATGTCACAAGATCCGATAGAGACAATCATTTCATCCAAATTGCAAACAAATTCATTAGAGAATAAAGGGAGATTTAGAATATGATTTCTTTGTTATCTATTGGTTCTTTTGAATATTTTTTATTGGTTTTGTATTTTATGGTTAGGAACTAAAGTATTTAGTGCCTATGTGTGATAAAATCTAATATGCAATGAAAATATGATTTAATATTTTATTCAATGCAATTTTATTGGTTGATTTATTGTGATTCAATTATGCATTATATTCTTGAACTAATATACCTAGAATATTAGTCCATGGTTTGATTTCAAATGATTGAGAATGAGAAATTCTTTTTTGTGAATAGATTTACCATAATTGGAAGGAGTTACATACAAACCTAGAGATAGGTCAACATAAATTCGTCAAACTGAATAGTGAAATTCACAAATCGATAATGCAATCTTAGAGGTTTTAACCAGAAAAATATTTCAATTAATCAACTGAGAATTAATTATTGATAGTCTTGAGAAAGATATTAACATAAGATAAGAATTTCCACGGTCCAATAATCAATAATTTAATTGTATGATAAAGGGTTAGTTTTTAAGAATGCTTAGGGGTATTCATCACCTAGGTACCATTTATTTGATATTGACTTTTCACATTATTTTCCTTTGTTTGATTTCACTATTGTTTCAATATTAGTTTAATTAGTTTAATTTGCTTTTTAATCAAATCCACAATCTAATTCGATAGTTAGATAATAGGGAAAAGGTGAATACTAGTACTTACAATCCTCATAAGAATGACCCGTACTTGATATTGCTAGTTATAACTACACTTTGAACTTAGAGTTAAAACTAATAAATCGTTATAAGCATAGCAACATCATCAATCAATAGATTACCAATAGTGTGGAGGTTTTAAGTTAAAAGTATATCACACTAGAGGAAACAATACATAGCACAATTACTCCAAGAGTAGGATAAAAGTTTACTTAATTCCAACAACTAACTTAAAGTCATCTTCTGATGATAATTTGATTTTTTTAAAAAGATAAATTTACTTCCATATGGTAAATGAACCTAAAAAAAATTAAAACATTTACCATAAATGCAAGTTTTTATATTAACCTTACTACAATTGCTAAACTCATAAAGATTATTCCATTTCGTAGTTGCTAAAAGTGCAATAACTATTATAGGTTTTATACACACATGTTTGGAAGCAATAACCTAGGAAATCATAATCTAATAAAACATCAAACAAAATGTAATCAAAGTTAAAAATCTGAGTTACATTTGAGTTTTACATTATTGATGAATAGTGCATCACTAGGTTCATAAAACACTTAGCTCATAGAAGAGGGATACCTTATAGATTTTATATTAATTGCACCAATTTAATAAGGATTATAAATATGAAAAAAATTAACTCATTGAGTTAGAAACACAGTCACATAGGAGTGCAACAAACGACAGTTTATATGAAGATGGTACTATCTTCATTGTCAAATAAGGAGAGAAGCATTAGGGTGCAAGAAACGGTGGTATATATGAAGATGGTATTGTCTTCATTATCAAATAAGGAGAGAAGCATTATGGATTAATATTTTAAAGAAGTGGAATTAGGGTTGACTGAGTTAAGGCATTAGATTAGGGATGATTTACAATAAGGAGAATGAAGTGCTTTGAGGAGGCTTATGGAGAAATTAGACCGTGTCCAAGTAAGCCTATATACAGACAAGGTATCATATATCAGCCTAACACCTTAAGGCAATGAGTTATGAATCTTATCTTTGTTTATAACTCAGTTAATCCTTATGTCTCTTTCTGATGTGGGATTATCCACCTAAGAATTTACAACTTCTTCCCCTTCACAAATAAATCTAATTCATATTAGACTAGCTCCACCTCAACCCATGGCTAAACTATTTGAGTCATTATATAAATCACTATTCATCTTACCCAAATTCATGAATCTCTATTTATCAGACTTTGATACAAATGAAGGGTTTTGAGGGGACTTGGATAGAAATTGGACCAAGTCTAAATGAGTCCATATACAACTAAGACATCATATATTAACTTAAAACCTTAAAGCAATAGGTTATGAGTCCTATCTTTATTTATAACTCACCTTATTCTTATGTCTCTTTTCGACATGAGATTACTCCACTTGTAAATTTCCAACAAAAAAGATGAGTATGTACTTCATATTAAGGGATGATAGGTGAGGATAATTGTGAGGTTAAGGATTTTAAATTTGAGAAAGTTTGTGAAATTACAACCTTTTTTAACTCACTAGTGCCACGTGAACTACCGTAGCATATGTCACATTAATAAATTTCGCTAAAAAAAGATCATATTTCCTCTTTTAAAATTTGTGCTTATCAAATACATAAGTGGTAGATAATTTCTCTAGCATTTATCTATTATCCAACATACATGCCTATATAATATTTGTAATTATAGTGTTTTGAAGAATATTATAATTTACTCTTATTATTTATGAATCATGATCAATTTGTATTTTACAATATATCATTTTAAACGATTTTGTTGTTTCAAGTAGATATTAACTTAAGCATGTTTAATAAATATATTTTTTCTTTTGTAATATATATATAAGTTTTGAGCAAAGATTGATTGTTCTTTGTACAATTTTTAATTAATACTTGTTTCTATATTTCAGTTGATTTGTTAAGTTCCACCACTATTTTTATCTCTAGTTAAAAATTTCTTTATATTTTTATAAAATTGAAAAGAAAAATTTGGACGTAAGGGCCAAATTAAATTTAAAGACGAGATACAATTTTAGTATCTGCCAAATATCAAATTAAAATAGATAAATATAGGGTTTGTTTCGGTCTATAATTTAGATTTTGAAAACCATAAGAAAGCATTTGTCATCAATGTGATTAATTAGTCCCTTGTGAATGGACCGTCTAAAAATACATAAACCTATGATCTCAATCCAATCAATATATAATTATTTAACGAAAATGAAGAAATTGATTTGAATTACTTGTATAAGAATATTCTGACTATTTGCAGAAAGTGAAATGCGACTTTGAAAGAAGCACGTGCTGAATTTTCGTTAGGTACTCAATAGAAGAACGTTCAATTAGATCAGTTTTTGACCTGACCCCACTCTTAGCTGCCAATATGGAAAGTCAGCCTTAGCCTTCCTCCCTATACTTAATTGTTTTTTTTTATCTGAAAAGGAAGACTATTAAATACAAAACAAAGCGAAACCAAGCACCCTAGCTAACGTAGAGGTCACCAGTAGAAAACGCCCTGTTGGTCGCGAAGGAGTAATTCCCGAACGATCGCCGGGAGATCCTGGAGAATATACAGTCGTATATCGCAAACAATGTCATCTGATCCGCACTTTTTTCTTGGAGTGGACCTTGCCTAGATCCAATTTCACGGAATTAAATATTACACTCCACTGCCCAAGCACATGGATTCGTCCATCTTTACTTTTATAACAACTTAAACTATTGGTTTCTTCTACTTTGTCAACATAAATTTGTTTATGAGAGCAGTTCTTCCAACTCCCAATCCAGAAGTTCGTATTCTTGGGTGTATGTATGACTTTTCGTGTACATGTGAGTAACTAAGACAAGAAGAGAACATGACGCATTGAGAACATTAAAAACATCTGACAAGCATCAGAGGATTACGTCCTTGCATACGCACCTGGTGCATTTATGATGCGTATTTGATCACTGAATTAATAAGACAGTGATCCAATCCAAGCCATCTTCTCCTGCTTTTAGACCTGCTCTGCTAGGTATGAGTTTTACATATGAGCTTAAGATATATTTTTACATATGAGCTTAAGATATATAGAGAACTTATGTATTCTTGACCTTGATGACCATGAAAATCTGAACTTTGACATAATAGCCAATGACATAACACCCAACCCAACCCAACCCGATCGATCTCCTCAAGAAAAAGAAAGGCACATAAGCCAGAAAATATCCCATTAGATCTCAGCAAAAAGGGTATCATTACTAGTCAATACATAAAGTGAGAAACCAGCTGATAACATCAGAAATCAGGTTTTAATAGGCAACCCTAAAACCCCACTAGAACCCTTTTCTCTGCCAATTTCCAATTTAACATGTCTTTAAAGGATGCATACTCAAAAATTGCAAATGCAATGTCCTTCTCCTCCTAATCATCTAGCATACATAATTTTAACTATCACACTAAAATCAGAGAAATGGTCCGACTCAGGAGCATTACTAGATTACATACAAATCAGAGAAGGGGAAAAGGGAGATCCTATGAAGGTACCCAACAAGAGCTTGCATAATTGATTCGACCCTTCCATCCCTGCAACATCCAGTCATTTTCTTGGTCGATTACGAAATCCTTGTGGTAGCCTGCCTTGAGCAAACTCCTGAGCTTTTTCATCAGCATCTCATCCAATGGCAGTGACTTGAACCCCGCCTTCATAATCCTAGCCTGCCACTGCTTGCATGTCTCAGGCCTCTCAATCCTCTCCAAACCCTCGCATGCCACAGCATTCATAGCGTCCCGCCCGTGGAACTCCGTCTCCATCATCAGTCTCTCTGGATCATCACGAGGTACAGTACAATCCCACATATCAAAAATTGATGAGAAGTGGAAAAGTGCCTCCCGGAACCTTGTCAGGAAGAATGGTGCATTGTAGGATCCATTCATCACAGAAAGAACAAAAATGTCTGGTTTCATCTTCCTGATTAAGGCAAGGACTGCATCCCTTGGGCAGCTCACTTCATCAGTTTCATCATGCAAGTGCTTGAACCGACTTAGACAATTAACTGCAAGCACCTCATCTCTAGTAATTTTCAAGTCCTCAATTGGGATTTTCTCCCAGTGCTGTGCAGGAATAGGATTGTACTCGAACGGAACATTGAAGCGTTCGCAATATTTAGCCAGCCGGCGTCCTGTCTCCTCAATTCTTTCTGCTGGCCGGAGACCACGTTGGGGCAGCTCAATACCTGTAATTCGTAGCTTGGGAGGACCGCCTGGTCTGTAGGAGAGTTTCTGGATCAGCATAGGCCATTGGTAACCATAAAGCACACCGAAGTCAACAATGTGGAGAGTTGATGCTTTTTCAGCTGCATGGAGAATCATTTTGTTTGCAAAGAAAATTGAGAACCTCTTATACGGGCAAGCATTAAGCATAGTTTTATAACTTTTTAATATATCAGCAGCTGTTGTCTTCTTTGTAGTCAGGGAAGTGAAGAAGGTTTGGAAGTCGATGCTACTTCCCGCCATTCGTGCCTCAAGACCGTTGGCAAAAAAATGGGCTAGTCTCTGAGACCCATCACCAGTCCGTGAAGAATGCTGCCTAATTTGCTTCAACAATTCATTAGCAGTCCTGAAGTCATAAGCAGAGACACTTTGTGCACAGAGAATCAGAAGACTCCTCAAGTCCACAGTTTCGTTCTTGCCCTCCTTTCGAGCTCGAGTTTTTCCACCATTCGACCCATTCCCTTGGTGATCATCTGCCGACAACTGCTTCCTTGCACCATCTTCCTTGGATTTGTCGAAGCAGAAAGATGCCGGATCTGCTCCACAGTTCCAAAGCAATACTTTATCAAACATATCCGACAATTCACCATCTTCAACGTTCCCAGCCGACAGCTTGTAGCTCCTGCGTTCTTCTACTTCTGAATCTTCTCGTTCATGATTCTTTCTACCCCTTGATCCTTCTTTAGATGACCTCTCCGTCTTCAACTTCTCCACTTTCACTACCGCTTTTGGACTCTCTTTCTTCTGTACCATAGTTGGTACGTTGCTTTCCGGATCAATAACCAGTCGAGTAGTTTTAGGAAGGAACTTGCTAGCTTCCTCTAACCCTCTCTGGAACTGCAGCACAGACTCCGTATCATTGAACATATTTTGCACCATCTCACTCGCAGAAAAATTGTTAAGCCCACCGCTCCTAGTGGTATGAGTAGTTGATGGGTCTGCAGAGAATTGGGTATTGAACTGGAAATAGTAATCTTCAGGAAGAGAGATTTTCTGTGCGGATGGATTCACATCTTGCACATTTCGTTTTGATTCAATCACATCTTGAACATTGCCAACCCCATGATTATCAACAAAATCTCGGGTACCAGTGCTAGTCATAGTACTAAAGCCATGACTGGTGTCTGCCACTGATAGACTATCTGGGCTTTCATGGCTTAGAGAAGTGAGAGGAGAATTAGGAGACAACAAATATTGCTCGCCGATTGCATCAAATAACGACCTCTCCGTGTCTCTTAAAGCCGAGGGATCGAACATATAAGGCTTGTTCTCCATGTTCTCATCCATGAGCATCTGACTTATGAAGCTGAGAACAGGATCGGAAGAATCACTATCATTCGAGGAAGAGATGGCTACTCCCTCTGGACTCCATCCTGTTGAAGAACCGGAGGAAGTTTCAAGTGGGCTCAAACTTTGAGAAGCAGCAAGTGACTCTTCACTAGGGCTTGATACGGAGGATTTAACAAAACTACCAGGATCTAGATCGGGTGGATCAGAAAGAACATCCATGAAATTGAAAGCTGGGGAGGGGACATCAAATTTGAATTCATTTTCCATGTTGAAAAACTGATCTGAATATGGGAAGACGGTCTGTTCATCTATGTTGTACCCGATAGTGTAATCAGAGAAATCTATGTGATTGTGCTCCATGATCATCAATCAGCTTCAAATCCTAAGCAAGTCAAAGTTAACCCCGAATGATCTAGTACAATTTCCAATAAAAGACTCTGTCTTTCAAGCTAAAGATGCCAGAAGAACTAGGAGACCCTGTCAAGAACACTAGCAGAGAGAGCAGACAGATATCAGAGAGAAAGAAGGCCAAGAAAGAAGACAGATATCAGAGAAAGGAAAATACATCAAAAAAACAAAACAGGGGGATTAAAATTATAAAACCTTCAAATATCCATCGTATCGTCACCGAAGAAGAAAAAGGAAATTAAGACTCGAAGACAATGATTGAAAGTGAAGGTCTAAAGGTCAAAGTACAAAAGGAAAAGGCAAAACTAGGAGAGAATGGTACTATTTCTATAAATCTTTGAATTGGTACAGAAAGGAAAGTAAAGAAACCGACCT
Source organism: Erythroxylum densum (assembly GCA_024678245.1). Classification (NCBI taxonomy): domain Eukaryota; kingdom Viridiplantae; phylum Streptophyta; class Magnoliopsida; order Malpighiales; family Erythroxylaceae; genus Erythroxylum; species Erythroxylum densum. The sequence continues at coordinate 41,692,483 of JANPWT010000008.1, read as the reverse complement.
TGAACTTGAATGGGAGAGGATCTCCCACTATGACGACTCTCCGACACGAAGAGAAAATACATGGAAGGTGCAAACTCAAGACACGAGTGCTGGTTTTGTCTTTTCAATTGTGGCGTTGGAGTATGGACCACGGGAACTACTGCAACAGATGTCATTTAGTACAAATATTAGTATTTTTCAAACATAATGAAACCTTGAAAGCGACGTCTACGCCGCTTTCAATCCTCAGGCTGACCGTCTGTGCTGCCTAGAACAGTATAGCCCTCCAAGCTTCTTTTTTTTATATTACATTAAGTATTTCATACTAATCTTAAGTCCCTACCATCTTATCTTAAGAGTAAATTATTTAATTAGTCAACTGCTGAATAATTACTCATCATATCACAAGTATTTATAATTTGCAAGATTTCAAATAGTCATAAAGACACAATTAGTTGTTACAACTTGCTCATAGGTAAAATCGATTACTTGACCACTTACCTTCGACTAGTCGGAATTCCTCTAATTAGGGTATTGGCTAGTCGAACATAAATTTTTTTCTCAGTAACTTTTGAAAACCGTCATTAACTAGTTGAACATAACCATTGGCTAGCTAGTGATTCACTGGTTGCCTCACTGAGTAGTCAATTTCTTTAATCTTTCTTTTCGGCTTCATAAACCATTCAATACTTAACTTGGTTACTTATCACGTCTTTTAGATCAATTAATTCATATAATAGAATAATTTTTTTTCATATTCTTTGACTAACACAAATAAACTATTAGTGGAAAATATTTTTTGTTATCATCAAAATATAAATTATAATATCTCTTGGTTCAATAATTTTTCCTTTTTTATGACAATAAAATATAATGCGACATTGAAAAAAATGAATAACAACATCATTTTGGCTCAACTCTTCGTATGTCAAAGCCTATCCTTTAATCTATGCATCATTGTTTTTATCAATTTACTTACAGAAAAATTATAAATTAGTTGAAATCTTACGTAAGCATCAAATTTAGTTTAAGTAACTCCAGGGTACAGATGAGTTGATAAGGAGTTCTCTTAGTTTAAGTGAGGTCACAGGTTTGAACCGTCCTCATGTATGCAGCTGTTTAAAATTTGGAGTCAGAGTTTTACTTCCCGTAAAGAACCTATTGGTTCTAGTGGGGATTAATATGAATGTGAATGTTTTAAAAATACCTTTCTATAGTTGAGATTCTCCTAGAACACTTCGTAGGTAACTATAAAAAAAACAGTTTAAGTGACATAAATGTGATCAAGTGTAAATAAAAGTGCTTAAAAGGAAAATTAAAAGCTAAAATTTTTTTCACATATAAAAATAAAATGTGTACAAAATCATAAAATAAGAAAAATACAACAATACGTTCAGAGTACATCAATAAAATCCTAAAAAATAACATCCATCCTAAAAATAAAACAATAGAATCTTCCAAAAATATCTGCCAATGTTATATGTCTCCCTTTTTTGGTTTAAAAAAAGGCCAAAAGTAAATTATGACTAAGACTGAGATAAACTAGAAAGGAGGAGGTCTCCGTCAAAAACAGTTGAGAATCTCAATAAGGCTCCCGACGTAGTATTCCAAGCACTCCTTTCGCCATGTATGGATGTCTTCTCATTCCACATTTTTCTCCCAGTGTTTGTTTGGTTAGGTAGAATAACTATTCCATTATTAATGAATTCCTAACGAATAGTTTTTTTTTTTGTTTGATTGAAAAATAACATACAAAAAAATCAATCATAAATTTAATTATTCCTACATTTTTAAGAATAACTAAAAATACTTTCCCCTATTTTTTCCTATTCCATGAAATGCGGAATAGGTAAAAACAATCTTTCTCTCTCCTATTATTATTATTATTATTATTATCAATAATTTTCTTCCTCTTCTTTTTTTAAAGTATTTTTCTTCTTCTTATTATTAATAATAATAACAAGATATTTAATAATAATAAGAAAAATTTTATTATTAATAATATAATATTATAATAATAAGAAAATTAATGATAATGCAATAATAAATAAATAAATAAATAGTCTATTTATTATTATTATTATTATTAAAGACTATAATAATTATTTAAGTCTTTTTGTTAATTATTCATTTGTCATCTTAAATTTATATTTTCAAACTAAATATTGACATACGTCTAAGTAATACTTATTCCATTATATTCTTCTTCTACTTTATTTTTAAGAATAGCCATTTCAATTCTT
>JANPWT010000008.1:41606504-41619171 GCA_024678245.1 Erythroxylum densum | reverse complement strand
ACTAGAGAATCAATCTCTAGTGCCTAGATTCCTAGCTTATAAAGAAATCATCACTCATAACCATATCTAGGAGGAAATTAAGGTAAATGTTTAAGTATGGTGGACTAGTATTCGTTAAAAAATAGTTATAAATAATTGATAAAAATAGATCTCACATTGCCATATGGCATACATTTGGCAGTAGGTCCTATTTATTGATTAAAAAGTAATAAGTATATACAACTTCAAAGATGATGTGACATTTACTAGATGAAAATGGCAGTAGGTCCTATTTATTGATTAAAAAGTAATAAGTATATACAACTTTAGAGATGATGTGACATTTAATAGATGAAAATTTAACCTCGATTAGTTTTTTGTCTACTTAAGGTTCATTTCAAACGTTTTGAAAATGTTAAGGTTTATTTTGTATGCTTTGAAACTAGATTTGAGAATATTGTATCGTGTTGATTGGTAACATACTAGTACTCTAAAAACTGAACCCAATATAAAATCAGAAAAATAGGATTAAATTAAAAGAAATACCTTCAGTAATATAACCTACCTAACCCTATCAAGTTGTTGCTCCTCCCACTTTTCTCTCTAACTAACATTGTCGCTCTAGTTCCTACAATTTCTCACTATCTTACTCACTCCAGTAATCTAGCTCTAGTAGTACATTCACTTGCTCACCATCATCATCTCTTGTTATCCACCGACACAGAAGCTCCCCGTCACAAAGACACAAACTTCTCATCATAAAGACACAAAAACACAAACTTCTCATCACTCACTTGTAAGCCACGGTTTGCCATTAGTCCACTCACCACTGTTAGTCTCTAGTGCTCCACTCGCCACTCTCCAGTGATCCTGAGCTCTAGTGATTTTATTATAGCATATAAATTACCCTATTAACTTTAATAAATGAGGGAGTGAGTTTTGCCTTGTTTGGTATAGTTTATAGAATTTCTAATATTAGCATATTGCACCTAATCGTATTATAGCATTCAAAATAATTGAATGTGATTTACATAGACTTTTAATATTAGTTCTAATTTTAGTATAACATTCAATTGAATGGTTGAATCTTATTTACATGAATTTCTAATATTACACCTAATTTATTTATAGCAATTGGATGAATGAATCCTGATTTGAATTTGATATTCTAATCTTATTATATAATTGGATTGCATTGGATTTCAAATGCTTAATTAGGTGTTAATTAATTAGGTTTCTTAATTCTCTTATATTTTGTTTGCAAAAGTAAAATTGGACGTTTTTGTATAGTTTCATATATACAATATTTACAATTCATCACATATGTCACTTGCTATATTTAATTATCCAAATTAGAGGAAATAATCATGTGTAAATATATAATTTTAGTGATTTGAGTTTTCATATACAGTATGATTAATAGGTTAACAGTGTACAAAGGAAAAACAAGTTAGATCAATGTGTTATATTTTGTTTCAAAACCATTTAACATATATCATAATGTTGCTTCATTTATTAGGTGCAATAATCTCGTTATAAGTTAATAAATATGTTAATGAGAAGATTTATATTTATTAGCTATGCTCAATATGTCTTGAATGAATTTAATCTTATATGTAATATTTTTTATTTTTGAAATATGTCTTCTTTTTTTACAGATAAATAGAAGGAAATTTAAGTACTATTAATAATTCAACCATTTTAGGATGATTTCGATGATCTAGCTTAGGCTTATGCCTGATTGTTTCGTGAAATAAAGAACCATATCATTTGTTTGTATTATAATAAGTACTTGAAAGGTGAGAGAATCATAAGATTAAAAGAGCATTTAGTTGGGATCAAAGGTTGTATTGAGTCTTGTAAGAAAGTGAGTCACGACGTATAAATGATTAGTAAAAAATTTTCTTAAAGAGTATCAGCATGAAAGTAATTTATTTTCTATCAGAAACTATTATGATAGTGGGATAGTTACAAAAATTTTGATTTTATTCTTATAATAAAAGTAATTGATTTTAGACAAAAAAAATTATAGAAAATTTTAAATAAATGTCTATTTCAAAGTTTTGTTTAGAAAATATCTTTTGATATGTAAAACATTACTTTTGGATTATCAATATATATAGCTTGAATATTTTATAAGAAAATTTTTAAATTTGTTTGCGAATAATAATATTAAAGAAACATTCATGACGAGTAGTTTCTAGTCCCTAAAATTTGTACAATAATGACAAAATTAATCTTTAGAGTGGTTAATTTTAATATGTTATTGTAACAAGAAATAGTTATCATTAATTTGTTACATTTATATTGACAATAACTTTTGTAACAAAAATTTGATGATCAAGTGATAACAAATTTTCTTGCCACAAAATTACGAATAGTAGTTACCATAATGATAGTTCGATTGTTGTGATAATATTAAGTAAACACTAACAAAGTAAATATTTATTGACAAAAGTTTTCGTTACAAAAAGTAAAATATCATATGATGATAAATTGTTTTGTCACAACATGAACAATATCAGTAACTAAAAATTGTTTCGTCACAGCAAGAACAATATTAGTGATCAAATTATGTTTTGTGTCAACAAATAGAAATTATTAGTTACCAATACATGTTTTGTCACAATTACAATTCATTCCTGCCAAAATTACTATGGTGCCAAACTGTATGTGCTTTTAGTGATAGAACTTAATGATAAACGAAATTTTGACACTATTAATATATTAATAGTGATATTCTAATTGCTAAAGATACTAAATTGTCACAATTACCGTCGTATTAGTGAAAAAGTTAAATTATCACAGTTAATCCAAATAATGGTTTCAATCAATTATTTTGTCGTAAAAAACCTCATATCTATGACGAAGTGGTAGCTAGTCACAAAAGTATTGTCATTAAATTATAAATATTAGTTACCACAGTTAGTTGTTGTGATAATATTAAGTAGACACTAACTAATTAAATTTTTATTGACAAAAGTTTTCGTCATAATAATTTAAATAATATGTGACAATAAACCGTTTCATCATAACAAAAAAAATAAATTACCTAACTATGTTTTGTCACAACAAATAGAAACTACTAGTTACTAACATATGTTTTGTCACAATTAAAATTCATTTTCACTAGAATTTTTTGGCATCAAATTGCATATGCTTTTAGTGACAGAATTTAGTGATAAAAGAAAATTTGACACTATTAATATATTAATATTAAAAGATACAAAATTGTCACAATTATCATCGTATTAGTGACAAAAAATTATCAGAGTAAATCCAAACAATAGTGAGAATCAATTATTTTGTCACAAAAAAACCTCATATCTGTGACAAAATGATAGTTAGTCATAAATTTTTTTTCACTAAATGTCTTAACTATTATAATGTTAAAGATCATAAATTTTGGTCTCAATGTCAATTTGTAATCTAAGCATGTAGCCTTTGGTGAGAGTATTTTGTCTGATTAATAGTGATGCGAAGATAACAACGAGTTACTTTATGATGTCATAGAGAGGGAAAATGAAGCATTCAAAGCCAATATGAAAAATAATTCTTTTTTATAGACACCTTATTTTGCAGTCATCAATGAGAGATAAAAAAGGCAAGTTTACTCTTTGCTATTTGTAGCTAGCGTATTTTTGAATCCCAATGTCTATTTTAGATTAAGTTTTACAAAGAAAACTGAAATTAATAGGAGAATGTTATTAATCATTACAACAATTGTTACCTATGAGATAATGCAAGATCTCCTAAGCTTACAAATAGAGTTTATAAGGATGCTTCTAGTTATTTTGGAATGTCCATTGTTATTTGTCAAAGAGAAAAACTTAATTTAGATACTAACAAGTATATATATATAATTAATCATCACTTTATTTTGTTTATAAGGTTACTTTTTTGTCTTATAGTTGCTTTGTGAGACTAATTCAAAAGTGACGTTCCAACATTACAAGGGTTTGTAATTCAAATGGAGTCAATTTGTGAGTGAAACTGGGATTAAAAGAAATTAAAACACATTTAAATTTATCTATTTCAAGAAAGAGAATAAAGTGGAATACAAAAAATTGAACGACTTGGTCTTTGTTCCATACAATAAAAATTTTCGAGAAAGAAATGTTATTATCATTATTAAGTTGAATATAATTTCTTGTGAATATGTTAATAATTTAATTTTATTGTTTGCTAAGACTCTTAATAGAACAATTAGTTATATATATCCAATTTGCCTTGTTCACATCAATCTTTTATTGGATTAGGTTTCTTAGGAACCAAGTTTGATAAATGAAAGTGACTTGAAAGATAATCTTGAATGAGAAAGTATTCATATAAAATTTAGTTCAATAAATTTGAATAATAGTGATGATGAACTCTTCTCAGTAATAAAGATTTTATACCAAATGAGCATTGAAGTCAATGTGATTTAAGCAAATATTCAATTGAATAAAGTTCCAAGTTTTTTATTTATTCTCTTTTTTTAATTTCACTTATATTTGATACATATGTTAAAATTTTGTATAAGCAATATAAATATATAACTTTTTATCGTAAATATTTTTGTTTTAGGTTTTGCTACTACTTGGTCGTGTTTCTTGACACAAACTCTTATTGTAATATTTATGGATTCATATAACTTTATTATTTTTTCCATTTGATGTTTTAATGTCATTATTTTTTATTTGTATGATATTCATAACAATGTTTAAAAAGTTAAGGTTCATCTACGTTTCAAAGAAAACATTAGAATTTAAAGTGCACTTTTAACCTTAAACAATTCAATGCAAGTGATGATTTTCAAGCCACGAGAACTAAAATAAAAAAGGTAAAATTACAAGAGTTACTAATGTACTTGATCCTTTTATGAAGAACTAAAATAAAAAAGGTAAAATTACAAGAGTTACTAATGTACTTGATCAATAAGGATCCCTCTTTTCTCTGTCAATTAGAAATTACAAAGCACATAAATACTTTGGGATGTGTGAGTTACTTTGCTGGGCTATTAGACTTTGACTCCCTTTTGTGGTCTCGGGATTAAAATGATGTTGCTGAATACCCCCTTCCAGACCCACTTAAAGGAACCACAGAAAGACCAATTCAAACAGGCTTATTAAAAAAAATGAACAGCAATTGGTACTCATGTCAGGGTCTAAGACTTAAATCAAATTTCAAAAATTTGTCGGCTTGTGCTAGGAATAATAGACTGGGTCTACCGGTAATCATCACCCAAATTTAACCTATTCTATTGATTTTTATCTACCTATTTATATTTGTAAATAAAAATTAATAAAATTCAATTCAATTCAGATCAATCCTTCACATGTAGCATGAAGTCAATTAAAAATTTGGACAAATTCAAATTAGTAATTATTTATCTACATATTTGTATTTGTAGATAAAAATTAATAAAATAAAATTAAAATTGAATTACGAAATAGACGATTCAATTTGGATTAATCCTTAAAAAATATGGTATGAAGTCAGTTAAAAATTTGGTCGAAATTAGTAATTATCTAAAATGATATGATATAATTTTTAAGAAAATTTATAAACTAAAAATAATTGTATTATTAGAGTTAAACTTCGGATCAATCCTCCCAATAGTCTGATTAATTTGAGCTTAACCCATTAGCTTTGCATCAGCCTAAGAGTAACCATTTGCCAACTATGGTTGCTGCATCTTTAAAGTAATTCTTTAAGGTTATGTTTAATTGGATGATTATTAATAGAATGAAATAAAATAAAATATTATTTCTTTATTTAAAAGGATAGTTTATAATAAAATGAAGTAAAGTAAGATAGAGAGGAAGATTTTTACATTACATCTTTCTAGATTCTAAATAGTAAAAATAAGTAAGCTTTAATTTAGAGAGTTTAGGATATAATGTAAAATAATAAACAACATTTCATTATATTATTTTCAAGTTTATATATTCAAATCAAACACTATCATAAAAATTCGTTAGCAGTAAATCAAACAAAGTAATACTCACTCTACCTCATCTTTTTTATTATTAAAAATAACTATTTTATATCTTATCTTTTCTATCTGTTAAATAAAAAATGTTATAATAGACGCGCAACATATCTATTGTAGAAAGATAATAAACAGTAGTATTTTAAGGGATTCTTTAACTTATTTTTGGTTACACAATTAATAATGGAATGGAATATCAATATTATTTTATGATTTGAGAATAATTTATAGTAAAATAAATGAAATAAGATAAAAAGGGAGATTTTACATCTCACAGTAAAAATAAATAACCTTCAATTTAAAAAATTTAAAATAAAATATAAAATAATAAACAATGTTTCATTATACATATTTGATTATAAACTTTCTTTCAAATAATATTTTATTATATTAAGTTACAAACCTTCTATCCCTCCCTAGTTACTTGCTATTTGTTTAAAAACCTTACTTACTATTGTAGTTAATCTTTTACCATAAACTAAAGTAAACGTACCTTTCCTTTTAGTTGAAATAATTAAAAAATTTAAATTATTGAAAATTGATTAGTCGTAACTTTTAATAAAATTACCATTCAAAGTCAACTATTTATTTCATTAGCTCCGTAAGTAATCATAAATATATTAAAATTGTTACTATTCGTACCTAAACAGAGAAGAAATTAAACAATTTTAGTTAATTATTTAATTCCTATCAATTTGATGGAATTAAAAAACCTCGGCTCTCCTCAGCTCTTATTAGTACTCTCTCAAGCATCATCAACTTCCACTAGGCGCAGATCTACAGCGAAGCATTTCAATTTTTTTTTAATAGTTCACTTAACCAAGAACAACTCTGCTGTCTCCAACTCCAACCCTAGTAGAACAAGCGATCCTTTGTCTTGCCGCTTATTGATAGTTCATCCACCATTTAGAAAATTGACCCATAAGTTCGAATCACCTGTCGAGTTCTTGGTTGCTTTCAAAAATTGAAATTGGTGGCTGTAGATTCAGTTCTCGTTGACCGGCGATGAAAGAAGGGAAAGCATTTAAATTGAATAATCAGCACAAACAGCAACACCGAGACGGTCACTTTTCCCCCTTCAAGTTCGCCAAATTGTTAGACCCTGAAGCTTCGTGGGATAAGGTAACTATAGAGCTTTAGTTTCGTTAACTTAATTTGGGGTGTCGTTCAATTTTCATTAGTAGTCTGTTGTGGGTTGCCCTGAAGCTGGAACTTGGAACATGAGTGTTGAATCTTCATTGATGAAATTAGAATTGTTGAACAGGATCAACTTGGGGATGCCTTACATTGGATTCGGCAAGTGGTGGCACTTGTTTGTGGCTTGCTCTGGGGCACGATACCTGTAGTCGGGGGTTTATGGATCGTTGTGTAAGTTGGATCTTGTACATCCTATTAAGCTGTTGAATATTAATATTTGTTTTTCTTAGTTGGAAGTGCTATTCTTGCTGTAGTTAGTTGCATGTACATCGTTGAAGCTTTTTACTACGTTACACTTCTCTTCCCTAGGGCTCCTATTCCATTGGTTATATATAGTCTAAACCCTAAGAAATGATCTTTGATTTTCTGCAAAAATCTGGCACTGGTTGTGCGATTAATATTTGTCACTTTTGCTGGCAATGTTAGAAAATATCAGTGTTGTTATGTATTGTTTACCTCTCTATAACAAGCAATTCTCTGATAAACTTAATGTGTTAACCAGCTCCCAGAAAGCTCCATCTAGTCCATGGAGGATAGTGTGCTAATGTTACCACATTTAACTTAATTGTGCCTTCAGACATCCGTAGATTAATGTTATATCAAAGATGAGTTTACCACGCTTGTTCCGGTAATTTAGGTAAGATAATTGTTAAGGTGTTTATAAAAGTTCCCATAAGGGGCATGAATTTTTGGTACCACAAACCCTCCTTGTTTCTTGAGGTCATCTTTGCAATATGTCTTGTTTGACTTTTTGCCTCACATAATTTGTAGCAGACAATGGAATGATAATGTTATATTACAATCTAGTTGGATGAACTTATACCTGTATGTTGGTTTGGAGAGTAAACAGCCATATATAGGCTATTACAAGTAGAAGTTTAAATCTGGAAAGTTATCCAGATCTATCTAATCTTATCTATTCCCTTAAATTAAGGGATTTCGAACTTAACTATGTACAACCTATCTATATCTAAATATAATCTAGTTACAACTGTATAGTATCTTGAGAGGAATATCAGTCATAATATCCCACCGACACTCCCCCTCAAGCTGGTGAATAGATATCGATCATTCCCAGCTTGCAACTAAGTTCTTCAAATCTGACTCTTGCAAGTGCCTGAGTAAAAAATCTGCAACTTGACTGCTGGTGGGCACATAGGCAAGATCAATTAATCTAGATTCTACTTTCTCTTTGATGAAATGACGATCTATCTCCGCATGCTTAGTTCTATCATGATGTATAGGGTTCTTTGCAATCCCAATTGTGGCCATATTATCACACCACACTTTCATTTGAGGCTCTATTGTGATTTGTAGTTCTGCTAGGAGCCTCTTGATCCATATTCCTTCACATATTCCAAGTGCCAAAGCCCGATACTCTGCTTCGACACTGCTTCTTGCAACCATTGGTTGCTTCTTGCTCCTCCAAGTAACTAAGTTACCCCCACACAAAGGTGAAATAGCCTGTTGTGGACCTTCTATCAGTTACAGATGCAGCCCAATCAACATCTGTGAAAACTTCAATGCTCCTTACTCCTCCTTTCTTAAAGAACAACCACTTTCTAGGTGTGATTTGTAAGTACTTCAGGATTCGAAACACTGCCTCCATGTGTTCCTCTTGAGGATTGCTCATAAATTGACTAACCACACTGACAGGAAAATTGATATCTGGATGAGTATGAGATAAATAAATCAATTTTCCCACCAGTCTCTGATATTTGCCTGTGTCCATTGGTGTACCACCCTCTTTAAAACTTAATTTTTATGTTGATTCCATAGGGGTTTCTGCTGGCTTTTCTCCTAGCATTCCAGTTTCCTCTAAAAGATCAAGAATATACTTCCTTTGAGACACTGAGATACATTTACTAGGTCTGGCCATCTCCATTCCAATTAAATATCTCAAGTTGCCCATATCTTTGATTTCGACTTCTTGAGCCAAAGAATTCTTTAGCTCCTGTATACCTTCCCAATCATCACCTGTAATGATGATGTCATCAACATAGACAATAAGGATTGTTATCCTACCAATAGTCAAACGTCAAATAAATAGGGTGTGATCAGCCTGGCATTGATTGTAATCAAGATTCTTCATTGCTCTTGCAAATCTTCCAATTCATGCTCTAGGTGACTACTTTAGGCCGTACAGAGACTTTTTACTCTCTGAGGGTGGTTGTTTCCTGCTAATCCCGGTGGCAACTCCACATACACCTCCTCTTCAAGATCACCACTCAAGAAGGCATTTTTGACATCAAGCTGATGTAGGGACCAGTCTAGATTGGCAGCTAGTGAAAATAGAATCTTAATTGTATTGGGTTTAGCTACCAGTGCAAATGTTTTCTGGTATCCTTCTCCTTATCAGTATCCTTCTCCTTATCACATTCACCATTTTTAGTGGAATTCTTATCTGGTTGGGGGTTGGGATCATCTGTTACAGTGGGCTCAAAGTGTTGAGTGGACTTTGAAGTAAAAGTATTAGGTGTGATTTGATCAAAGTCAGAAGGTGAAAGAGAGTATATTTTTCTGGGATAGTGTGTCTAAAAACAACCATTCACTCTCACAATTCTCCCCCTGAATGGGTGGTTTTGGATAATAGGGTTGATTTTTCAAAAAAAGTTACACCCATTGTCTCAAAGAACCGGTTGAGTAGGAGAAAAACAATTGTAACCTTTTTGAGTAGAAGAATGGCCCAAAAAGATACACTTATGAGCTCAGGGTTCAAGTTTTCCACCATGGTAATTATGAACAAAAGCAACACAACCAAACATTTTGTGAGGTAGTTGATTAAGAAAGGGAACCAAGGGATAGGTTTCAAGTAATTTCTGTAAAGGCGTAAGGAAACCCAATGTTTTTGAAGGCATTCGATTTATTAAATAAGCAGAAGTAAGAATAGCCTCTCCCCAAAAATGGTTTGGAACATTTGTAGTGCACATAATAGACCTTGCAACCTCAAGTAAATGCCAATATTTTCTCTCAGACACACCATTTTGTTGTGGTGTATGGGCACATGAAGTTTGGTGTATAATACCATTGGTGATAAAAAAAAACAGGTCAAAAGATTTGCACGAAATTGATTCAGTATAAAGGAGTAAAATTCCTTAAAATTCTGAAATTTTTTTGCTTTATCTCTTATGAGATATACCCAAGTCAATCTCATATGATCATCTATGAAAGTTACAAACCATTTGGCATTTTTCTTGGTTTTAATCCTTGATGGCCCCCATACATCTCTATGTATAATAGAAAAAGGTTTAGTGGGTTCATAAGCACGAGGTAAGTAGGAATTTCGTGTGTGTTTAGAGAGTTGGCAAAATTTACGCTGAAAAGATGAATCCTTATTATTGAAAAAAGTTGGATATAATTGTTTCATGTAAAGTGCAATTTTAGTGTTGGATGACAAAGTAGCATTTGCTTTACTCCCATTCGAGCTACCAATATATAATCCATCAAACTCCCTAGCGCTGGCAATCCTATTCCCCGACTCCAAATCCTAGAGAACACACCCATTAGAGTAAAAGTTAACTGTGCAATTATGCTCTTTAGTAAGTCTCTTCACAGACAGCAGGTTGCAGTCCAGACTAGATACAGAAAGAACACTGATTACGACAAGTTTATCAGCTATTATAACAGTTCCTATTCCTTCAACTTTAAGAACTTGCCCATTTGCTACCTTGACTGTTCTTTGACCTTGACAAGACAGAATATCAACAAATAAAGATTTATCGCAAGTCATAGGTCATTTGCTCCTGAATCAACAATCCAAATACCACGATTTGGGATTTTAACACCCAAGGCAATGCGTGTGTTTCTTGTATTCACCATACGACTCGTAGATACAATTTTTCAACTTTTAGATCATACTTGCTCAGAATTTTTCTAAGTAGCTCCACCTCCTCCTTGCTCACTGATACATTTTCACCTTCTGCCTTGTCATTTCCAGCAACTACATAGCTTTTGCTCTCTGTTTTGGTTCTGTTTTTCAGATTGGGTAGCTTGCCATGGATCTTCCCGCAAGTATCTCTGATTTGCCCTTTTTTTGATAGTGTTCAACCAAAGCTTACTTGATTTTTTCTTTGATTCTGGTCCAGTAGTTCCCTTGGTAGCCATAACTGAGGATTCAGGAACCCCATTGTTTTTTAGAGTCCCATGAATCAGTTGTCTCTAGCTTTCTTCACACTTAACAATATTAACTGCTCCCATGATTGTTGGAAGAGGACTGGTAGTCATGCTTCTGCCACGAACATCATCATAAACTGAGTTTTAGCCCAATAGAAACTCATAGACTCGTTCTCATTCCACAATCCTCTTGTAGCAAGTCAAGTCTTCATTGCACATCCATTGGTGAGGATCATAAAGATCCAATTGTTGCCATAGCTTCACCAATGCTGTGTAATATTGAGTCACTGTCTTTTCTCCTTGCTTGGTCTCTCTAAAAAAACTCTTAATTTGGAACAAAGCAGCAGTACTTTCGATAGTAGCATAAGTCTGTTTGGCATTTTCCCAGATTTCTTTCACAGATGTGGCCAAAGACGAACTGCTTGCTGACTTCTGGGGTCATCGAGTTGATCAACTAGCTCATAACAAGGTTGTTTTTAGCCATCCAAGTCTGGTGACGGGTCGGATGCAACAGGTGGCACTGTGCTTAAGTATTTTTTTCCCTCTCCCTCTTTTGAACGTGAGCATCGAGTTGGACCATGGTAGATAATTATTCCCATTCAGCCTGTGACTGACTATGGTGGTTTGGGAGTTATCGACACTGTTTTGGAGAGAGGATGGGTTTGATGCTGGTGGAGCCATACCAGACGAGGCAGCGGCAGAGATCTCTGACGACTCGACCTGCATGGCTCTGATCGACCCAAACGAAATCATTCCCCGAGTGTTCTACGAAGCTTTAATACCATGAATGAAAATGGGAATAATATTCCGATATATTGAATAAAGTTTACAGCCATATATAGGCCATTACAAGTAAGAATTTAAATGTGGAAAGTTATTTAAAGCTATCTAATGTAATCCCTTAGGGGGTGTTTAGAAAGGTGCGAATTGAATTCAATACTGTGCAAGTGAATTCAATTCGCATGTTTGGAAATACAAAAAATAGATGAATTCAATTACATTAAAGCTTGAGGAAGACACCTTTGAATAAAAAACTGTTGTTTGCTATGAGTTTATAACCAGACATTCATCAAAGTTTATATAGTTATTGTAGGTTTTTATTGAGTATAATTCTTTATCGTGTATTTCTTATCAAGAATCACTCTGTGCCATTAAAAGGTAACATTTTGCTCTTTTGCCCTTTTATTTTTTGAACTACTTTACTTCTCACTCTCTTGTGTTTCACTTGATTAGATTCTAAAGACTATTAATTAAAATACTATTAATAATTAATTAAAATATAATTCATTCATTAATTAAAATATTGTAATTAATTACAATATAATTGATTAATTACAATATAAGTAATTAAAATATGATTAATTAATTAATTAAAATATAATAAATTTTTATTTCTCAATATTT
>JANPWT010000008.1:41441951-41455926 GCA_024678245.1 Erythroxylum densum | reverse complement strand
GGGTGTTTAAAGGAAAACCATACTAAATTCTTTGACTCCATGATAAGATCTCATCTTGCTATATTATTTGATATTATCTCCTTTGTTTTGGATTTATTTTTATGCTTAAATATGGAAATTAATTTTTCTCTATCACTAGCCATAAGATGATAGAGCCTTTAAGGTGTTTAAAGGAAAACCACACTAAATTCTTTGACTCCATGATAAGTTCTCATCTTGCTATATTATTTGGTATTATCTCCTTTGTTTTGGATTTATTTTGATGTTTAAATATGGAAATTAATGTTTGTTTTATTTTAGGAGATAAAACGTGGAGATTGCATTAAATTGGGATTCTACTGATGATAATCACAAATTTTGGATAAAGTGAAGAGATTGCTGTAGTAGATAAAGTTGATCACTTGAAGAGGTGGAGTTTAACCGAGAAACTTCTTCTTATCCTTATCATGTAGGAGTTTAAGTTTGAATTTGTTTTAGATATACATCTTTACAAGTTAGAATTAGAATAGGATTAGATCAAAAAGCCTTATAAAAAGGACGTTCCTCACAACAGAAGAAAGGTTCTCTCTTCTTATGTTTTTCACAATTCTTTATCTTTCTTCTATTTTTGTTATTGGAGTGAAAGTCATGTGTGGCTAAACTAAATATTTCTGATTCAAAGAGATTCAATATTCTAGGTATAGCTTTATAAGGTTTTGTATTCCAAACTTTTATTTATATTTTAATTTAAGTATTTCTTGTTTTGAATTCTCATACTTTATGAATGATTAATATTTGATTAATCTAACAATTTATTTTAATATTGATTATTTTATCATTATCCATGAATTCAATGATTCGTATTTGTCTTGAAAGATTGGAACAAGTAACTGATAGGTTATTTATGAATTTTCATATTTAACTTATGATAAACAAGAAAACTAAATTGAATTATTTGCAGCTATCTCAATTATTTAATTTAGGGTTTATTGTTATCATTTATTTTATATGGAATGTTATCACACCCAATCAATAGATGATAAGTTTTGGTTTAGATACTAGGTTTGAACCAATTAATGTAGGAAAATTTTAGACTTATTACGGGTATCCTGATATGTTTTAGATTAACTGCTTGAATCGTAAAAATATTTTCTTTCAACCAATAATCAATGTTACAAATAGATTAGATCTTTCCTTTGAATTGGAGTTTGGTAGTATTGATTTTCTTATTTTTAAATTCAATTGATTTAATTTGTTTTCGTATTAATTTTAGCTAATTAGTTATTTAATCAACCCCCTAATTTACTTTTATTGATTGAAATTAAAAAACTAGTGCTTAGTTCTCTAAGGATTCGACCTAGTTCCACGACTACTACAAAAGTTTGGAGAATCGAAATTATTTTGAGGGCTTCGACAACTTTACCACTCCACTTACTATTTAATATCAATGAATATATCCCATTATGAAACATTTGTAAATTCACGTAACTTGTTTTTCATCCAGAGAAACTTATCTTTTAGAAGATGGTTTATAGGTGGTAAAGTATTATCTGTTTCCATCTAAAGAAAGTTATTCAACATCCTTTTCATAGCTTTAATTTGACTAATAGGCTCCAATAGACATTAGTGTTGAAGAATGAAATTAACCTTAATAACTCTCCCCAGTTTAATTTTATGGAAAATATAGAAATTCATAAGTATTTAAGGTGTAGGAAATAAAGCTCAAAGCTTGAGATATGAGCAAGTTGCTCATCTACTGAAGAGGCATAAATAGAGATACAGAGGGAGATCTTGTTAATTATAAGTTTAACATTTTAATGAAGCGACTTAAATAATAAATCATAGTTTTAAGGGAGTCAGTGTTAGCTCTGCAAAAAAAAAAGTTATATGCAAAAATAGTTTGAAGAGCCCTAATCTTTTTCATTTGTGATAATATTTTAATGATCTATTTGTATTAATGTTATTTGAAACAAATGTTATAAAAACTTTTATGAAAAGAATGAAGGACTAAAGGGGTAAAGGATCCCTTTGCCTTAGTTGTCTAACTCTCTTGATTAGTTTAGAAAGCTTTCCATTCACCAAGATTTTATAGGAAATGGCTGTGACACATTGATGGAACCAAGAGATAAATTTCTCTAGAAATCCAAAAGCAATCATAGTATGGAAAAGGAACCCCAGATGATTAAGTCAAAAGCCTTATAAAAATTTACTTTAATTGCACAACTTCTTATTGACAACCTCCTAAGATAACTTTTAATTATTGGGTAACTAAGATGTTATCTCTAGTGTTCCTCAATTTGCACAAATGCTCCTTGGCTAGAGCTAATGAGTTGTTTAGTTTGCTTTTTAGTCTAGTGGTAAGATAGATATAATTTTGTAAATTACATTTCAATAAGTTATAAATCTATAGTGGAAGAGAGTTGAGCAGTTAGGGAACTTGGGGACAAGATATGTAAGAGTTTTGTTGATCTCTTTGAGCACTTTACTAGCACTAAAAAAATTAACCACAACTTTTGTAACAAACTCACTAGTTGTATCCCAAGTTCTCTGGCAAAAAAAGACATTTTAGGCCATCAAGCCTTAAGAGCTTTGTTAACTCTATCATCTAGAGTTAAGAACAGTTTAGACAATGAAGAAGCTCAGTCTTGGTTGATAAAGACGAAAGATTAAAACACATGATTGAGAAGATACCTAGGTTTAGGGAGCCTAAGATTTCCTTAAAGAAGTTGATAGCATGATTAAGAAATTGGTCTTGTTCCTAAAGGATTTTCCCTTGTTGGTTCTTTAATAAGTTAAATATGATGTAGTTCCTTAGAATGAGGATAAAGTTATAACAAAACTTTGTGTTCTTATAACCATCATTCAACCTCTGCACTCTCAACTTTTTCTTGCGTAAAGAGCTATAATTTTTTAATGCCTCATTATAAGAGATAGAGTAATTTTTTCTTTCATAAGAGTTTGAGGGTTACCAAGATCTATGCTTAAGTCCTTTTGAATTAAGATTAAGGACTTCGGGGTATGATGATGATGATAATGATGATACTTATTTTATAGAGAAATTTCAATTCATGTTTGATTTCTTGAAGTTTTTTAACATAAATATGTGCATCACAATCTATTGCTTAAGTGTTTAGGCCCTTATTGTTATTATCATCAAAGTAAAGAGAATTTGTTAAGAAGTTGAAGATTTTAAAATAACAGTTCTTAAGGTCAAAGTTGTTCTGCCAACAGACTCTTATAAGTTATGATCTAAGTACAAAGGGTGTTTAAACTAAGCTCTACTATTGTTGAAGGATGATGACAAAGAAGAGTTTAATAGAGCGATATAATATGTTCCTATTGTACCTTTTGCCTAAGTTTTTATTGTTTCAGGTAAAAAAATTAGTCACTATACTTAAGATCAGTTGACCTTGAAAAGGTAAATTATATTTCAAATTCAAGGGTTTCAATAAATCTCCCATAATATAGTCCATCTTGGACCATATCTAAAACTCCCTTCAACACTTTGTGTAGCCATAAATTCTATTTTGCATTAATTAAGTTCTATTGACTTTTTATACTATTCCACCATAAATAAAAGATCGTATCAAAGATCCATTTTGGTCTTGAAGTTATATAATAATGGACATAATAGAAACAACAATCCTAGTCACTATCTTTATATTTGGTTTACTTAATAAGTTTTAATGGGCATACTTTATATACTGCTTTTAGGCAACCTTATCAATAACTAAGAGATTCATTGAGGAACACGGTTACTAGTTGAAGTAATAAGCCTCATACTATTAAGACTAGTCAAGAAAAAGATATATAGCTACCTAGTTTATTAGTGTCTTTCCAAATGTTATACGCATTGTAGTTGAAGTTAAATGCATAAACAAACGAGACTTCTATTTGAGTGTTGTAAGGTAAAAAGTTCTTATTAAAGTAGGTCAGTTAGTTGGAGCAAAGTTAGAAAGTTAATAATGAAATCTTAGTATTATAGGAATGTGCAATTCCTTCATTAAGATGAGTTAAATGATTACTTACTATCAACCAATCTCTAAGAACAAATTGAAGACGCTTTTCAAGGAGACTAACAAAAGGTGATTGCTTGCTTTTACGGTATTCACTAATCAGCCCAAGTTGAAAGTATACACCAATACGTAACCAAAGCACCTTTTCGTCTTCATTTTATTATACACAAAAATGACGTATGGGCTTGTGTATGTCTCACGTAGGTATCGTGAAGTGAAAATTCTGTAACGATGATATTAATTGGTGCGCGCAGAAATTTGAAATACTGAAATCATTATTGAATTGTGGACATTGACTTTGGAGCCATAAAGTCTCCTTAGAGGGACCTTCATAGACACACACGAACACGTTGCATGTACGCCAACTGGCATTGGATGTCTCTCATCTCGACACGGCTCGCGTTCGAAAGCCGACTTAGCAATGAGGAGCTGATGGAGAATTGAGTCAAGTGATTGGGAAGGTGCCGTCCATTCGAGGGCCTTCCAAGCAAACTGCTTTAAGATTCCAACCATACATTTAATTCCATCAACTCCAGCCACAATTATGCATTCAACCTTTCCATTTTATATTAAAAATTCTATTTTATTTATTAAATGAATTATTCCTTTTGAAAAATTACAAAACTTATATCAATTTAGAACATAAACTATAAGTTTGAAAAACATGTCATGAAAATTTATTTATATTATTAAATTCCAAAATTAAACCTCAAATTAATTAAAATCGTATGAGACTTAGAATAGTCTTACTTAGATAAGATTAAAATAAAAATTTTAATATATGTTACAATAAATTTATTTTTTATTCTATTATTTTACTATATTTTGGGAAATAGCAATTAATACATAATAGATAATTTACTAGTAGCTTATAAGATTATAATCATACAAAAATCAGTAACAATTAATGCATACACCTTATTATGCAAATCTATATAATATTGAACTTTCAGTTTATAAATTTTAGTCATTAGGTTTTTCTATAAATGTTTATCTTAATTGTTTTATAATTAAATTCAAAGCATATTATAAAGTAATTATAAAAAGCTTTCAATAGTTTAACTTAGAACGTTGGTATTGTCTAATTTAACCTTTACAGAAAATATGTTCATAGTTTTTGTAACTTTATCTTTAGAATTTTCTTTTACATTAGTTTGTATGGACATTAAATGAAATAAAAATTTAAGTTTTAATTCATAATTTTAAGCAATGTATCAAAACTAGTCCGAACTCTATTTTCGTACTATTATTTAGTATGAAATATAGCCCGAAACCAATGCTTCTTAACATTAATTAAGGTGATATTACTTATCACATGCATTAAGGTTCTAAGTCACGGAAACAATCTATTTGTAAAAATATAAAAAAAAAGTTGCATACATTATGACGCTTTTCCAACTCTCAGGAAACGGAGAGCCTCGTACTTAAAATGTGTTAACTTTAACTTATTTTATTTATTATGTCTATTATTTATTATTATTATTTTACTTCCTAAATAACGTGATATGACATATAGAATAGGCCTCCAACTATAAAAATGGAAAAAGGAGAAAAATTTTAAAGAAGCAAAAAAAAGTCAAAATTTTTGATAAAATTTATCGGCAAATCTCGCCTTCCAAACCTAAGCCTATCAATAATAATTCGATCATTTCATTAATTTAATGCTCTTAGTTGTACCAAATTCTTGACTTCCTCCTTTTTCTGACTTAAGTTTTTTTTTATTGCATGATTAAGGGTTGTTTTAAAGTTCATCTTCATCTAAGATTAAAATAGATTAAGATTGATAATTCTGCTAAGTCATGTAAACAAGATTGATATGTTGTTGAGTTATAAAAGGCAGAGAGACACATGAGAATTGCTTCTGTCTTTAGGTTTACTGGTCGAAGATGGTCTTGTCAATGATATTTACTATTGTTCTCTGTTAGGAAATTAGGACGGGATTTGATCTCAATCGTATCAGAATAATTATGAAATTTTTTCGTAATTTTTGATTTTTCGAAAATTAAAATCTCTTTAATTCTATTAAATGATTAATACAAATCACAATAAATCCGAAACTTAATTCGTTCTTTATTTTAAAACTTGATCATTTTCTTATCGTATCTCTTGAACTATCTTCTAAATCGATCCGTCTCAATCATCGTAGTCGCACAAATGTCTAATCTCTAATGGTATCTACAGAATGAGTTGAGAGAACTCTGTAATTTTTACAGAGAGGGCTAAATAAGAAATGCTAGCTCCATAGAGCTTAAGCTTATTTATGATAAGTTTTGAACGTTTTAGTAATCTAATTGAAATTAAAATTTAACTAGAATTACAAATAATTTTAAATAAATACCAATTATGCTCAAGTAATATCCAATATCTTATATTTATTCTTATTTATTAAATATCTCATATTTAATCATAAAGTTTTTCAAACTTTACAATCAAGTCCAACTTAATAAAATATATTTGCTCTCTTAAACTCATTCTATATGTGAGACTCATTAAGTTCCCAACTATGTTGGCAATGATTACAAATTGTAATTCTAATGCATAATTAGAACTAGATAAATTAAAACTCTTTCTAATTTATCCTTAATTCTTCAATTAAACAATTTATAACCATAGATCAAGATTAGCTTCATGACCATCTAAATATTTAAGAATGTCAAAGTGGTTTTAACTAATCTTCCGTGCAAGATTTTTTCGTATAATTCAATCATTTCATTAGAAAATGTTCTAATTAGACACATAGTATGAAATTAATGTATATTATATTTTGAGTCCAATTATATTAATTCTCTATCATTAGTTATCCATTCAATTAATGACATTTGTAAACTACTTACAAAGTATTATTCTACCTTAACTAAAGATTTTCCGAATCAATACTAATTAAGAATAACAGAGAATTCTCCCTAATTGCTTTAAGGTGACAAATCATATCTTAATCACTCAATTATCTCCATATAGTTCATGTTACATTCAATGACTACTGATTGACCGACCCATGATTAAATAGGTCATAAATCTTATCAAAACATAGTAATTTTTATACAAGACAACTTTGAAGGCCCAAGTCAAAAGATCACTTATACAACTATCACAATGAGAATTCCATAGACATACAAGTATGTTCTAAATGAATTTCTCAAATTAAGTCTATTTAGTGAACTTATTCTCTAACAAGCACCCACACATTTGTTTAAGTATTTCTATAAGTTAGCTTATGAAATCACTTACTTCCTTCATAAGAAAAAACAAAATGTTTGTTAGTTGTTTTGTATTTTATTAATGTCCGGTCTTAATAGAACAATGATTAAGAACCATTTAGGGATAATATATACATGCAATATGAATCTTATAATTATAATCTCTTTATAATTTCATTCGTAATATATAATTATTATGTGAACTTTATCATATACATCTAGACATGTGCAAGATAAAGAATGATTTTAAATAATGTCACTAAACTACAACCAATCGATTAACTGTAGGGCATAAACTAATAGAAGCATCTTTGCTAGGGGCTTTAGAAACTAAAATGATTGTTAAAGAACAAAGTAGTGCTTATTTCATTCTTTTTTTAAAATTTTTGGACACACAGATGGTCAATAATTGAAAAACCTCTTAAGGTAAATTTTGCATGAAAAAGAAAACTGTGGTTTTTTCTGAATCATATTTATGCAACCTCATCAAGTTTTCAAGAAAATAGAAGAGAAGATAAGAAGTTAATTATATATCAATAGCATCAAGTTGAATTGCCTTGCTTATTTCTGTCTCATCACATTTTACTCTTTCTTATAACTTCTGCCTCGATTGTTAACTCTGTTCTTAGAAACACCATTATGAATTAAAAAAGAACTGGCTTTCAAGAGAAAATAATGATAGTAGGTTAGGCATTAGCTATAAGTGAAGCTATTAAAATGGGCACATCATTTTGGCTAGTCATAGGCTCTTCCATTAAATGTTACTTTCAAAGAATGTAAAACTAAGATGAAAAGAAGAAATTTTTTGATCCAACTTCATTTCGAGAATGATCGGATTTGAAGTTCATCTTAATGAATTTGATGTGCATTCACAAGGTATGCAAGCATTAGTTGAAGAATGAGGTATAAGATACAAGTATGTATATAACTAATTAACTTACTGCAAGAAAGGAAAAAATTATTGATGCCTCTTAAAAAGCAAAAGCTTTTGTTACTCAGTTTCCTTTTAATCTTAATTTTTTCAACATGAATCAATGACATGCTTACAGGAAAATAGAGATGATAATCTTCACAGAAACATTGTTCCATCCTCAAATCGAGGTACATCCAACTAGAAATTGCCTCAAAGTTGCCCAACAGAACCTATACCATCTATTATTATTATCATGGTAGTTAAGGCACTAGAATTCCCCTTAATATAATTCTATAGCAACAACTGTGGTTATCAAAGTATAAGAACCATTGATCAGTAACATAGAAAAAGTCAATGCAATGTTAGAGACTATAGATAAGCTTTCCATAAATGTGGTATATAAAAGTAATAAGTGTTGGGAATTTAGGACGAGATCAGATCCTGACTACAACGGAATAATTACAAAATTGTTTCTTATTTTGATTTCCCCAAAACAAAGATCACTTTAATTCTATAAAATGATTAACACATAAATCACAAAATGAATTTTAATTTGTACCTTATTGCAAATCTTGATCATTTTCTTATTGTATCCCATGAACTGTTTCTAAAATTGATCCATCTCAACCACCATTGTTACACAAATGTTCAGCCTATAATGGTATCCATATAACAGGTTGAGAGAACTTTGTAACTCTTATAGATAGGGTTAAGCAAGAAGTGTTAGCTTCATTAGAGGTTAACCCTATTTATAATAGTTTTAGACATTTTAGTAATTTAATTTATTTTCAATTAAACTTTAATTATAATTACAAATAATTTTAATTAAATACCAATTATGCTCAAATAAGATCCAATATCTCATATTGATCCTTATTTGCTAAATATTTCATAATTGATCATAAAGTTTCTCAAACTTTTCAATCAAGTCCAATTTGATTAAAATATCTATACACTCTTTAAGCTATTCTTTATATGAGACCAGTTAGGTTCCCAAATATATTTACAATGATTATAAATTATAATTATAATTCATAATTAGAATTATACACATTCAAATTTCTTTTAATTTATCTTTAATTCTCCAGTTAAACAATTTATAATCATAGATCAAGATTGGTGTCTAGCAACGCATGACGACCACCAAATATTTAGGAATGTCAAAGTAGTTTTAACTAACCTTTCCATGCATAAATTTTCTATATAATTCGATCCTTTCATCATACAATGTTTCGATTAGACATAGAGCATGGAATTAATATCTACCCTATTTTGACTCTAATCATATTAATTGTCTGTCATTAGCTATCGATTCAATTAATGACATTTGTAAACTATTTACAAAACATCATTTCACCTTAGCCAAGGATTTCTTGAATTAATACTAATCGAAAACAACGAAACATTCTCCCTAATTACTTTAGGGTAATGAATCATATCTTGATCATTCAACTATCTCCATATAGTTCATGCTACATCTAATGACTACCGATTAAACCACTTATGATTAAATAGATCTTAAGTAGTATCAAAATATAGCAATCCCCATACAAGATAATTTTCATAACCTCAAGTCAAAGGATCACTTATACCATCATCACAATGAGAATTTCATAGATATACAAGTAATGTTTCAAATAGATTTCTCGTATCGGGTCTGTTCAGTGAACTTGTTCTCTAGCAAGCACCCACATATTTGTTTAAATATCTCTATACTTTAGCTTATGAGATCGATTACTTCCTTCGTAAGGAAAAACAATACCTGTGCTAGTCTTTTTACTTTTTATTAATGTACAATCTTAATAGAACAATGACTAAAAACATTTAAGAATAATAAATAAAAGCAATATGAATCTCGTAATTATAATCTCATTATAATTTTATTTGCAATGTACAATTATCACATGGACTTTATCATATACATCTAAACATGTACAAGATAAAGAATACCTTTAAATAATTTGTCACTAAACTACAACTAAAAAGATTGACTGTAGGGCATAAATCAACAAAGGTACCATCTTATGTGACATAGGCAAGCAAACTAGGCAATAACAACTTTAGGTGGCATATGTGGGTGCGTAAAGGCTCTAGTGAAGGTTCAATCACCAGTGTTAAATCATCTTGGTAAAAGGAATCTTGTAGCATGTTCAGAAAGGAGCTAAGCAACAGATCTTATACATGGTGAAGATTAATACAACCTAAGAAAAAAGGATTGGCCAAAACAAAATTAACCAGAGAATGACCAAAAAAAAATTTACCCAAAATTATAAACTACATTATGAAAGGTTAGCTTTGCTACCAAGTTGAAATGAATAAACAATGAATTGTTTCATACTTGTATTGTATGTGATACAATGAAGGAGCTATACATATTTATTTACAAAAATATTAGACTAATTAGGAAGACACGTAAATAAGAAAGAACCTAACTAAGAAGATCTCAACTAAGGTCTAATTACATTGATTACGATATATATTGTTGGACCCCGATTTTTGAGTGAAAATAAGAAATATGCAAAAGTGGATGAGTTGATTGAAATTAAGTTAAAAATCAAGAATAAAGAGAGAAAGTGTGAGAAGATGAAAAATTGTGAAAATTTTGACTTTTTGGCCTTTGAGGGTGGACTTTTGATTTAGGCAAAATTTGATAAAATGATTTACATGAAACTTGTAGATTATGTTAAGAGCTTTCTGTAGCCATAAAGTTTGTAATTTTTCGATCTCGGGAGTGAAAGTTATGATCAGTCAAAGTTTAGGTGTGTTATAGGTTGACTTATATTATGGCTGAAGCTTTGACTGGAAAATTTACCTAGTTAGAGGATAATTTAGCTTTGAAGTTCTTCATGAAAATTGAAGGATTTGATTTGATCTTTATTTTGATATAAAGTATGGAATTTTTCGATTAAGGAATAATAAGTTATGAATTTTTACAGTGTTCGATTATGGTTTTAGCATGAATATTAGAGGACAGAATCTTTGACCTGAAAATGGACTCCCTTAGGAGTCAAATTGATTTTTGTGTTCTTCATAAAAGTTGTAGATGACTTTCTGATCTTCGCATCGATATAAAATAAGACATGATTGGATTTTGGAGTTGAAAGATACAAATTTTCAAAGTTGAGGTCTTTGTTTAGGTATTTATTATTTGGGCAGAACCTTTGATTAGAAATTTGATCATTTTAGAGATGAATTTGATTATGGAGTTCTACATGGAAGTTGTAGAACTTCCTTTAAGCTTTCCATAGAGACCAAGTTTGTTAAATTTAGAGTTCAGGATCAAGAGATATGATTTTTGGAAATATTCAGTTTTATTAAGTGAAAAAAAGGAAAAAAAATTGAAAAATATGAAAATGACGTATCGCCGTCGCTAGGGCGACGCATCGCCCTCGCGAGGGCGAGCGTTCAGCTCGTCGTCACTAGGGCGACGCATCGCCTTCACGAGGGCGAGCCTCCAGCTCGCCGTCGCTAGGGCGAGCGAGGCCTCGCCCTACATGCGCGCGCGCCTGTTCCACAACGACGCCATTTTCTCCTTTCCGCTGCGACGTCGTTTCTTGTTTCGCTCCTTCAGTGCGCGCGCGTTTCGACTCCACACGGCGCTGTTTTAGGACTCCTCCTTGCGACGTCGTTTTGATCTCTTTGTTAGTTTCCCCCTCCAATCCGACCTTTGTTCACTATTTTGCTTATATCTTTCCCGTCCGACATCCAATTAAGTTTATTCTTCGGCGTTGGATTCCTAAGACAATTCCATACATTCTCATAAGAAATTTGACATTTTATGAGATTAAATTAAGGATGATTAATTTAATCAAAGTGAGTCGGGAAATTTTCCGAATGTTGTTCAGTATTTTGAGAAATTTGGGAGCTGTGGTGATCCGATTGAAGTGATTCTTAAGGCAAAATAAAGTTAAGACAAGGGGTTACAAATCATATGAAGGAATAAAATGTCAATTTTGCCCTTAAGACCTTCAAATTATGAATGGAAGTTCGGATTAGAGTGTAGTTTTTGGATTAGGAACATCTGAGAGTATTTTGAGCATAACTTTTGATCTGGGAATCGAAATGAGGTGATTCTTGTTTTGAATTAAACTAGAGACATAAGGCTACAATTGTTATGAAGACATCGAGTTTCAATTCTGGGATTAAGAATGTAAATTTCTGGATGGAAATAATCGTACATGGAAAATGTGTTAGAATATGGATATACCCGAACTGTTTTGCGCATAACTTTTGATGTAGTGATCCGAATTGAGCGCGGTCAGTGGCGTTGGATTCGTATGATCGAGAGGCACTTTTCTCAAGAAGGAAGTTTTGACAAATTCCTTCATCTTGATAGTGCGAATTAAACCCGCATGTGAGCATGACATAAAGTAACAATGGAGGGGCAATTTGGTCATTTGACCATCATTTAATGAAACACATGATGAGTTGTCGTTTTTGGCTATTAAAAGCCACGAAAGTGGCTGGAGAGTTCTGGAAAAATATAGAAGAGGAGAAGAAAATAAGAAGAGAGGGAAAAAGAAGAGGAATTCGAAGGAGAAAGAGAGAGAGTAGAGAGAGAAAGTTAAATCTTGTATTCTCAAGAGTTTTCAAGAGGATTTCTTCGTTGGTTTCAAAGGGAAAGGAGTAGAAAAGCTTGAGAGCTTCCTTTGGAGGCAAAGAAATTCGAAATTTAAGAGGAAAGAGGTAAGAGAAAAATTTGAGTTTTGAGTTTTTGGTGAAATTTTTGTTGAGAAATATGGAAAATGATATGGGTATGTGGTATTTGAAGTCAATTTGAGAGATTGTTTAGTATATTGGATTTAATTTTGGATAAAAATTTAATTGGGATTATGCCCAATTTTATAATTTGGGATTTTTGGAAATTTTAAGTGTAGAATCATGGAAAATGTTATGGAATGATGATATGTGAAATTAATTTTGAAGAAATTGTATATTATGATATTGAATTTGGATAAGTTGGTTTAGGCCAATTTTAAGATTTGGGGATTTTTGAAATTGAGGATTTAGATGGCTTGGAATTAGTGTGAATTGATGAATTATGACATTAATTCCAAAAATTAAGTCATTTATGAGATTGAATTTGAGTGAATTGGCTTAGGCCAATTTTGAATTTTGGGGGTTTTGAAAATTAAAGATTTAAATAGATTGATTTTATATGGAATTGGTATCTTCTAAGTCCAATTTGAAGAATTAAGTGAATTATGATATTTATTTTGGATATTTATGGCTTAGGGAATTTTAAAGAAGAGGAAAGAAGAAGGAATTTGGAGATTCGGTGCTTTGGACAAAGTACTAGCATCATTTCGAGGTGGGTAGCATATTTATATTTTGATTTGTAAGCTTACTACGAATTTTGAAAAATTAAAGAAAGCAAAAAGTTTGGAATTTTGAACTACTATTGTTTTTAGAAAATGTTTGAGAATAAGAATTGATTTAAGGTTTAAAATTATGATTTCCGACTGTTATGATTTGATATATTGATAGAAATTTCTGAAAATGCATCTGTTGTGTACGCATTGATAATTATGCATATTGTTGCAATTCTTGATTGATTGAATTAATTGAATTATATGATATGTGTGAATTTGTGAGATTGTTTTAAGTTGATGAAGTAATGTTAGAAAAGCAAAATTTTGGAAAGTGCCTTCGGGCAATTTGAATTTCCGTTTTCGATATGTGTTATGTGGGTTTGGTAGGTCCTTTGGTGAGTCAGCGCTGTCTCTATGTGTATAGCCTTCGCCCGGCTGCCCGCTAGTGGCACGGAGCTCCGATTTCGGACTCCTTTCACGACTACACTGGACCGCTTTGCGGGAAAGTGTAGTACGTTCTGTTCACGGCTGCACAGGACCGCTATGCGGGAATGTGCA
>JANPWT010000008.1:41392516-41403202 GCA_024678245.1 Erythroxylum densum | reverse complement strand
ATACATAGAATAATGGATATTGTCAATACTTCACAAGTATTTGATATCTCAAATACTAAACATCTTTAGTTCATTATACAGTAAAGTCATAATAGGTAAGCAACTTCCAATCTATCTTTATACATCTAATTTTGTAAGCAACTTCCAATCTATCTTTATAGATCTGATTTTCAGAATTAAGTTGTTACCTTTTTATATTTAATAAGAGTTGTTCTTCGACAATTATGTTTTCAACAACTGAAAATTAAAATTGTTATTCTCTATAAGCAATATGTCTCTACATGCTCCTATTGAATAGGACAACCATACTTTTACTAACCTTTATGTAGACATGATTAATTCTGAATCATCTACAAAACAAACTATTTGAATTTGTCATGAAAGTGAATCTTTCAATGTCTTATAGCCTTTTAACTATGCACCAAATGTATTAATAAAGGAACTAGTTCCAACTGGATGCACTGTTATAAGATTTAAACTTTTCAAATATCATCTTACTCCTACTACTTTTCTTGAGAACTATTTTATTATAAGGGTGCATTGAAACAAACAATTTGTTCAACATGTCTGTAAGATTATATCTAACCCTTTGGATATCTCATAACTTTTTATTATCCAATGTAGTTCTAAACTTAATGGATAATATATGCTTCAACCATTACATCCTTAAATCATTAACTTTAACTCTTTCGTAGACTTATCGTTTCATATCTAATATGGAATCTTGCTAATTGATTCAATTGAAACTATTGAAGGTAAGTCTTTGTACTAGGCATAACTATAAAAGAAATAATATTGCATCATATAATATCTCATATTATATTTTTTTCTTACATAAATCCATACTTTTATGAAATTTTGTTGTGAAGGTATTAACTAGAAAACCTCATTCCCTATAGATAACTGAAAATTTAAAACTCACTATGGCGATCTCATCGAATTGCTTAAACATTCTCAATGCTTAATTTCTACTTAAATTTAAACAATTTGAACTTTTCAAAATTTTAAATCATTATTTCATTTAATGCATATGACTATATCACATAAAGTCATTAGTATTATAATGAAATATAAGTATCATCCTTACAGGAATTGTTATTCCATCCAATATATCACATGTATAAATTTAACAATTTAATATCATCATCATACTTTCACCAAAAGTTGATTTGGTTATTCTTCAGCTTTACAAGTTTCACAAGTTCTATATGATTCATAATCAAAAGGATACACATATCATTATATGTAACTTTATGATTCTCGTTATGTTGATTTAACCAACATGACATAAAAGGATAGTCTCGGTTATTCAATTTGGTATTCTTGTCATTTATGTTAAGTATAAGTCACCTTTGATCTAGCATATAAAAACTATTTGCATAAACTTAGATCAACTACTTTGACTCAACAATCTATTTGTTATCATGCTTTGAACATTATAATAATGTTGAATCCAAATTTAGTATCAAATACTCATAAACATAAGCTAGAAATACATATGATTATTATCATACCTCTTATAGGCAAGAAAAGTTATGCAATCATTTTCTTCTGATGATAACTAGTATCATTCTGCAGTAAATGCCTTTAATTGTAGTCCAAGATTGTGCTTTTAATAGGCTAAATTAAGTGGAACAATTCCAACAAGGTGCTATACCTTTCAGGTCTACTTTATACAACCTCTTACATCTTGTTATCATGGTATTGACATATATCTTACATGTTATCAAAGTTTGTGAGACATTTCAAAATGTCAATACATTTTGTCATCCATATGATTTTGACATATCTCTAAAACTTTAATACCAAATTCTTAACACGGATTATAACAAATTTGCATAATAGGTATACAGTTTTCTTTTCTAACTTTTGAGAGCTCTTTTCAAACATAACCTATGTCCAAGAAATTGAGTTCACTAACTTAGTATCAAGTATACTAAACAAGGTAAAGTCCACTCAAAACAAAAATAAGTGTAAAAACAATTAAATGATTAATTATATGCCATGACTACTAAAAGAGATTAGGATTTTAATCATGTATTTGGTTACTCCCACTATTTTATTCAAAATAATAGCCCTCACTACTATTCGAAAATATTACTTTAATCTTTCTAGTGGGCTAAGATCCCATTAAAATATAGTTGATCTTGAGTTTTCTTAACAAACCAACTAACCTTAAATTTGGTAGATAACAACTTTATCAATCACATCTCATATGACTCCTAGATCCGTTAAGTGACAACTCTTGCCAAATTAATATCCTATATGTCATTCCTAACCCTGCCTCTAAATTCATGTGATCATGTGTTTGATCATCCAAATCACACAAATTTCGTTAAGTAAAACCCACTATTATAATATTAAACATATTCGGCTTAAAGCGGCCTTTAGTTTGCTCAACGATCCTACAATAAAAAGAACTCTAGTTTATTCTTATAACAATGGAAGGAAACAATCACTTCTTAACATATACTTAATATTTTAGTGAGGGATTTTAATTTCATTCGTATTAGGCCCCGAAATCTTCCTTATTGTTTTATTGAACTAAGCATGATTTAAATAAAACTATTTTGAGGTTTTGATAGATTAAATATTTTTAGTGTTAATTACTATATCAAAGTGAGTAGAATTTATTGCATGGGTTAATCGAATTAAGGTAGTAAGTTTTTATAAGGGCATTTTTGGCAAGTAATTTAAGTGTAAAAGGCTATAAGGCTTAATGGAAGGGAAAAGTGGACTTTGCACATTCATTTAGGGTATAAGTGGAAGAAGAGTGTTTTCATGTATTTTGAGAAGGAAGAAATGAAAATAAGAAAGAAAAGAGAGGAAGAAAACATGGAAAGAAGAAGAAGGAAGAGGATTTGCTAAGGTAATCATCTCTCCTTCTTACTTTGTTAGAAAAGGGTTTAGAGAAATGGATTTGTGTAGGGTTTGTGTTGGAAGAAAGAAAGAACTAAAGAATCATTTTTTATTTTTAGGGATTTCTAAGCTAGGGTTTCATGGTGATTAAAGAAGCTTTCGATAAATAAGTAAGTATAAGCATCATTGTTCTTGATTTGATGAATGAAGCATGTTTTGGTGATAGTTAGAAGTAAAATGGGGTTGAGTAGAGTTAGAATCTGGAAAAGTTTGGGAGAAGAGTCGCATTTCTATGAAAGTTCACCACGGTGAAGTCCCTATGGTTCGCCGCAGCCAATTTTGTAGTTCGTCGTGGCCAATATTGAAAAAAAATCAAAGTTCGTCGTGGCCAACTTTTTGGCTCGCCGCAACAAAGTTTGTCCGGAAACAACTTGAACATATTTTAGTATTTTAGGCATAACGTTTTGTGTAGTTATTCAAATGGAGTGATTTTTTATTTGAAGTAAACTAGAGATATAGGGCTACAAATTGTATGAAGGAATTGAGTCCAAATCCAGTCTCTAAGAACTTCAATTTTTGGATGGAGTTTGGGCATAGAATATTGTTTCAGTATAAAAATAGCCCGAAAATGTTTGGAGTATAACTTTCAGAGTACCAAACCAAATTGAATTATTTTAGTGTCATTAGAAACTTAAGACAATGAGGAACATTTTTTTAGAAGCAAGTGTTAACAAAATTTGTCATTTACTTGATCTGAATGATCATGTAAAATTGACCCAAAGGTTTGGACTTTTGGAAGAGTTTGAGTATTTATAATTGATCTTAGTGATTATACTATATATGGGTCCTCAAATTGTATTCGTATTGAATAAGAATTTTTGTCATTGATAAAGGTAATCAAAGAAGGCAAGAGGAGCAAGAGGGAAGACATCCTTAAGCCAATTTGTTAAGCAAGGATTTCAAGGTGGGTATATGTTTATAATAGAGTAAATAAGCCACTAAATGCTTTCTTTGCATCAAGGAAGTTTAATAATTTTAATTGTATCATAGATGTTGCATTTATTGCTTCTTGAATGGATTGTGAGATTGTTTTATGTTGATATATGAATTGTATGGATGATTTATGAAAAGACTTTGAAAATGATTTCTTTTTAAAGAAAGTAACATGTTTATGAAATCATATTTTTGGAAATGGGTTTCGAAATATCTCATATTCATGAAAAAAAAGTTTAAAAAATGTGCCATTTTTGGCAACAAGTTTACAAGATATGAAATACATGTTATGTAGGTTTGGTTTGGTCCATTATGTATGTCAAGTGCATTTAGACTAAAGTCTTCTCCTGCCTGCCTGTTAGTGGCATGGAGCTCCTTCATAAACTCCCTCATATTTATGATTACATAAAACCACTATGTAGGATTGTGTTAGTTCGTTCTGTTCACGACCTCACAGGACCATTATATAGAAATGTGTTAGTTCATTCTGTTTATTGACCTCCCAAACCATTTTGATGTGCTTATGTTCTTATGATATGTTAATAAGTTTGATGCATACATGATTTAATTGCTCATGAATTGTTTGATAAATTGAAAATTTTGAGAAATAAGTGTTTGATGATTCTTACTGCAAAATTTCTATGGTTACGAAAATGTACAATGGTAATGAGTTTTGAAAATGGTTTTTGCTTATTTCTTGAGTATAAATCTATTACCCACGAGCTTTCAAGCTTACCCCCCATTCCTCCCCATCTTCAGGTGATGAGCAAGAGATTGGGTAATCAAGAGTATAAACGCATTTTGGCAACTACAAGATAGTTAGGTTTTGTACTAAGTTAGTTTAATTTTTGAGTAGCTTTAGCAACATATCAAATATGAGCATCCATGTGTATTTTGTATTAGGCAAATGATGTCATGTTGATATGTGATTAAAGTTTTGTAAAACTCTTTAATTTTGAGCTTAATGAAATATGAGTTTGGTGCACAGATCAGGTTGAGTTGAAATTGAGTATACTTGAGGAAGTTATCGGTTTGAGATGATAAATTTTGAACATAAATTGTTGATATATAAGTGAGATATTAGGGAAAAGAAAGACATGAAATTGTGAAGAATGAGAATTAGCTGTAAGTAATAAACTAAATGAAAAGAGATTAGAGTGTTTGATGAGATAATATTGATAGTTGAATTGTCATGAAATGATATTGTATCAGAAGAAGTGAATTTGAGACAACTTAGAGTGAAAGTAAGGTTAGGAAAGATGGAAGGTATTTCGGTGTGACTTTTGACAACTTTGACGTATCGAACTGTACTGAGGGGATTTGACTTTCAACGTTCACCGCGGCAAACTTCACCAGAAGGGTCGTCTAGCTTAATCCCATTTGTTCGCCGTGGCGAAGTAATAGTTCGTCGCGACGAACCCTCCATGGCTTCTGGAGAAATTTGACAGGTACAATATGATTGGGAAAATGATCATAAGAATTGGTTGTCGTATATCAATTGATCAAGTAGAGAAATTTTCGGTATGTATGAGAATGAAGATAAACCGCTGATGGTTAAGGAGATTTTATTATAATACTCTCACGCTTTATGGTTCTATAATTGGGCTTTGAAAATGGGGCCTATTAGTTGTGGTATCAGAATGCCTAGGTTTAGTATCTTACATAGGCATTTCATGATATGAGAAAATAAAAGTTTGTGGATATTTAGAAATAAGAGATATTACATAGTCCGATATGTTAAGCATAGATTTAGCACTTGTGATTATGTCAATGAATTTGGTGACAGAATTTTGTTGTGGATATGTACTTGAATTGATATGGATGTGAAATTATATTCATGAATTGACTGAGAAGAAATAGCAACATAGGCGGAATCAACAAGATTTAAGGTGTTTTATGCAAAGTGGAATTGAAAGGGTTGAACTTGGAATTTAAAATGATTGTTTAATTACTGTGATAAGAGTTATGATCTGATATAAGATTGTGATTAGTGAATATGAGATCAGAATTTTGAGATGGCTATGCGGCTATGATTCTAAAGTGATTAAGAAAGTATGTAGGGAAAATAAAACAAATGATAGGGATATATGTAAAAGTTCCCAAGGTTATGTCGAACAGTTATTATGAATACATACCCGATAATGTGGTTACATTGGTAAATAATATTATTGAGTACATGAGATCTATATTGGATATGGTATAGGAAGTAATCTATGATCCCTATAGATAAAATCATGAGACGAATCAGAGTAATGTGATGGAAGTAAGGTATAGGTGATTTTGTTGAAAAGGTAACTACTATAGAGGAGTAAATTTTTTTAAATAGTTGTAGAATATTCAGAGGCTTTTCAAAATCACTTGTGATTGATTTATCATTAGCATAAGATATACATTGGTGAATTGATGGAGGTAAATCTTTGGGCAAAGTGGAATGACTTCGATGATACACACCTAAGCATATGCAGTAGTAATTATGTTTACTACTTCATTAAGTTATGGTAATTAGAACATTATGACCATATAAGAAAGACAAAAATTGGTCTTCTTGAAGTATCAAGAATATATGATAATGCGATGAAGATAACAGTTGATTGATAAACATTGCATAAACAATGTAGATGATAGTAACAAGAAATCTTCTTTTGAAGAAGAATTTCATTGAATTAAATTAAGTAGATTAGATAGTTTATATTAAGGATTATCAATGAAAGAACAAATAAGAAATGAATATGTAATGAGTCAAAAGTGAATATTAGAGTCATATCCCTAGTGGAGACTCAAGCTTATAAGAGGTAGAGTATACTACTAAAAATGTATGTATCTTGTTTGATGTAAAGTATCCAACTATGTGAGTGAATTCTTGAATTTGAGGAGACATTAATTGCTATGAGGAGTATATAGGTCCACGTTATATTCTGTGTAAGTATGTTTGGGAGATAAAAATTTGACCTAATGAATGTGTTGCAAGCACAGGAAATTAAGATTGAAAATAAACTAAAATGTGTAGAGAAATTAGTATGAATGAGCAGACAGAAGAGTAAGTCAATGTGAAATCAGAGGGAATCGAATGAATTGAGAAAATCATTTAAGAAAGGTAAGACAATTGAAAAATTGAAAATAATGTTACCTCATTGAGGAATTAGTTATTTAAGGAATTACGAGAACTAATAATGGGCACATGGAGTTTGGTAATAATTGTTTGAGTTAATAGTTGCCTCCGACAGTAACATAGTATTGAAGATTGAAGTGATCCAAGCAAAAATTTGATGATATATTAAATGTATTCAAAAAGTTGAGAAGAATAGTTTGAATACTTGAGGAGAAACGTGTAAATCGTATGAGTAATGAAAGTAAAGAGAATTTTGAGGAATTATAACACAATATTAATTATATTGTCTGGATTTGGAGATTTTATAGTATACAATGATGTTGTATAAAAGATTACGATAAAATCCAACACAGCATGATAAAGTGATTTTGTATTCATAGAGACAACTAAGCCTCATGAGATGATTATTTGATGTATGAATTGGAATTTGCTGCAATAGTAATTGTTTTGAAAGTTTGGAGACATTATAAGTACAGAAACATTTTGAAAAATGCAGATCATTTAAATTTGGAGGTAAATATTGAGTTGAAAGAATGGAATGCGGGACTGAGACAATAGATAGAGTTATTTAAAGGATTATGATTGTACAAATGGGTACTATACTAGTAAAGCTAGTGTTGTAATCAAATACATTGAATGGCAATGAAACATGAATTCAGATATTGAGGTTATCAAATCTAGTGCAACAAAGAGTGCAGAATGGAGTTGAATTTGGGGCGAAATGAAGCATTATTAGCTGCACTAAAAATTTAGATCAGTTTCACATGAACAAAGCCCAAATTGAGGATATAGAAATTATGAATCTTATTGAGGAATTGAAAACAGATCTGAATTTTGAGTTTGAATTGGAAATTGATGCTTTGTGATTGAAATAGGAAATATGTGTACCGATAAAGATGATAGAGTAAAGAGATTGTTTTCGTGATTTAATTCGGTTAGTTGTCAATTAAATGCATTAAATTGACAATTTGGTCTTTTTGTACTCATTAAGGGTAGTTTGGTCTTTTGACATGATATTAGTGGATTGGCGAGTCATTATAGATGGCCAATGAGAAAATGACAAGTGTGTGATGAGTCATTAGTGATGACAAATAAGATGATAACATGTGTAATCCATTAAATGAGTATAAAAAGAAAATTTAGGACATAAGTTATTACATTTGAGGAGTTAATGTGAGAGTGAATGTGAGGGTGTCGTGAGAGTAACAATAAAGAGCCCAAAAACTAAAAGAAAATAAGAGAGAACCAAGATTGAGATTTGACCATTGAGGAGAGAAAAGAAGAGAAGAAAAGAAAAGGAGACTCATAACCAAGGAGAAAAGAAGAAGCTCAACTGATTTTCTTGGGTTTTGAGTTAATTTGAAGGGATCTTGATCAATTATAGATGCTTACTAATTACCCAAGAGATTGGAGGAGAACATGGTAAGTTTTTCAAACCTAAATTTCTAGTTTTGGGATTTTTAAATGGGATAGATACATGTAAGTTCCCAGTTCACTTGAACCAATCCCAATGTTTTAGCCATAACTCAGCATAAAGACCTCAAAATTGGGTGATTCTAATTGGAACTAAAACCTAAGATATACTACTAAAACTCTATAGAAGAAACCTAGACCTAATTATGGATTAATGATATTGAAATTTAAGATTGAAAATGGTAACCTGATACTACCCCTGTGTTGAATTAGCTTGAGATATTTGGTACATTTTTCTTGATTTAGAAGTTTAAATGGAATTATTTTTAATGATATAGAAACTAGTGACATAAGGGAACAAATGCCTAGAAGACCTCGCATCCTAATTTGAACATTTGATATATGAAAATTAAGGAAAAACTGGAGGCATGGATTTTAGACATGGGTTATAACCATGACTCATCATGCATGATTGTGATATGGTGAATTAAATTGGGTGAGATTGTGTTTTAAAGAAATTGGTAAGTTAGAATGGATAAAATGTAACATCCCATCACCGATGGGAAGGGTATAATGGTAAATTGGGACAGTCTAGTAGGTCATTGCATAATTTGATGTGTACATACTTTTGGCCTCTAATTTTAGAGGAATGAGACTTTTTGCACATGCACATATAGGTACATGCATTCATGACATTTCCCGATATTTATGTGAATCTGATTTGTTTGTGAATTCTGAGACAATTGTGATTGATAATGTGAATTGAAATGTTCTAGGAGTGGTTATCGATTGTTAGTGACTCTTAGAAATTTTTCTGAAAAATTGTCCGGACGGGAAATTTTTCGAGTGACGGACTGATTGATTGTATAGTACTGAAATAGCTGTCCAATGGCCATGAAAAATTAGATATATGATTTTAGAAATTAATATGTCGAGCCATTGAAATTTGGAGACGAATTAGACTGGAAATAAATTGTGAAAAGAGAAAGAGATTCAAATGTATTATTGAGAAATTGACAAGTGGCATGTTTCTATTGTTGAAGGCTTATGTGATTAACATTAATGCCTAAGTTTTTGACTTTACCCTTTGAAGGTTATGAAAATCCCTTAGCAGTAAAACTTTCTCCTCCACTTAGGGTTTGATCCTTCTCCTTCGATTGATTCTTATCTTCCTCCCTACACGATTCTTGCTTGTCCGATTCTTGCTTGCTTCTTCCCCTTGTGCGAAGCCAAGCTTAAACCCTAAAGAGAAGATGAAGATTTGTGAGATTTTGGGAGAGAGCCGTAGGTGTTAAAGGCTTAGAGATATTTTCAAGATTTGAAGATTGGAAGCTCGATTTGGTAAGTAAATGGTTTTTATGTTGTTGATTTGTTAGATAAATGCATTAATGGGTTTTAATGTGAAAGATTGGGGTAGTTGAGTGGAGTTATGACTGGTTTTAAAGAGAGAAATGTGAAAAATGGTCGGAGAAGAAGGTCGGGTAGCGGCGTGCCTGCGCCACGACGCGGCGAGGATTTATGTCCTCGCCGCAGCGCGCGTAAGGGCCTCGCTGCAGCGGATTAATGTTAATTCGCCGCGGCGAGCGTAGAGAAGGTCGCCGCAGCGAGCCCTGAAAGGCCACGACACGGCGAGCTCTCTTTTGATGCCGCGGCAAGCTCCAAATGGTTACGTCGCGGTGAGTCTTCCCGTGCGCCGCGGTAAGCGACTCCAGGACGCCGCGGCGAGAGTTCTGTAGCTGCGGCGAGCCCCATTTTTCTGAACCAACTTATTTTAGTTTTTGGGGCATAACTGATGCTGTAGACCTCCAATTGAGGTGATATTTGATTCGTTATGAACTAGAGAAAGAGGTCTACAATTGATATGAAGAAAGAAAGTTTGAATTCAAGTTTTTAAGATCTCAATTTGTGAATGAAATTTGGGTTTAGATTGCTATTACAACCTAAGGGTTGTTTCATGATGATTGAGATATAATTGTGAGATTTCTGAATTTAAGGAAATGCTATTGGGGTTTTAGAAACTGAGTATTATGGGTGAATTGGACCAAATGAATAGTCACATTGGCTTTAAGGTTTTCTTGAGACTATTTTAGTGTGTATGATTTGGTGAATTGAACTGAATTTGAGAAATGAATTTGTGGAATTCCAGGGCATGTTATTGAAATGAAATGGATCATTATTGATCAATTGAGTGGAAAATTAGAATTGGACAAAGAAAATGAGAATTTGGGATTTGCACCGGGAAGGTCATGAATAGGCATTGTACATCTTTTATTTACGACATGTGCATCATTGAATATTTTGATTGTGCATTT
>JANPWT010000008.1:41358552-41369253 GCA_024678245.1 Erythroxylum densum | reverse complement strand
CTTGATTAATCTGATCAAGTTCTAATCTGATGTAGCTGCCCCTTGATTAAGCTCTGCAAATCTCATACCAACACGCATGGAATGCTTCAAGAACTTCTCAGCACATCTCGTCACACAGCTTTCTTCTTGCTTCTGAAGAGATTTGCGTGAGAAGTTGTCCACACAGTCATTAAAGCATCTCTCCACAAGTGAATTATACATCCTCAAACTGCAAGGCAACATATTAAGAACATGCAACATCAACTCACAATGTGAACTTAACTATAGCACAGAGCACCAGCTCTGGAAATATTCGAAGGTATGTTCTGCCAATTCATTCAAACTGGCAAAAGATGGAGCCTGAGATTGAGTTTTCTGATGCAGCTAATGTTGTGAATAACCTTTTATTGTCTTTGACGACCCTTACTTACTCTACACAATTAAAGAAGAGAAAAACACCAAAACCTAACCAATTGACAGATAATAAATGTTGGTCCCAAAACGTCCAAATACAACATGGTTGCTGCATTGGTTTTAAGGAGAACATTATTCTGGCTTCACATTAGCAATGCCACCTAGTTAAACCAATCAAGTGACATCTTATCCACCTGGGTAGGAAGTGAAGCAACATAAATAGAAGTGAGACAAAACCGCTATAGAAATATTTATTCC
This sequence comes from Erythroxylum densum, assembly GCA_024678245.1. NCBI lineage: Eukaryota > Viridiplantae > Streptophyta > Magnoliopsida > Malpighiales > Erythroxylaceae > Erythroxylum > Erythroxylum densum. Next base: position 41,368,602 of record JANPWT010000008.1, on the reverse strand, counting down.
AAACAACAGAAAGTAACATTTTTGGCCAAAATTTCAAAAAAGAAATCGATGTGGAGAAAACTACAGCATTTATTATGAATGCAAAACCACAAAAGTACATAAAAATAGTATAAGAAGAAACAATTTCCAGAATCACTCAGCACATAGAAGAGCTAGTATGGGATGAATAATTAATAGCTGCAGCAAACAAGGATGTCTGAAAAGGAAAATGCTGAGAACCCCCTATATCATACATATTATTTTCAGAAACAACAATGCATATCAATAAGATATTACCACTGCAAATGCTCTTTTCCTGCTTTCTCATCACTACTCACGCATTGCACATCTTTATCCTTCTTCAGAAGAGACACAACCACAACTAACACCAACAAAACTCACAAATTCTTGTTGGGCCAGTCTTATTCGAAGCCAGAAACAAGAGAAGAAGATGAATCGAGTTGCCTCTCACAATCCACAATCATTATTTCTACATTTTCTTTCCACAAAGAAACAACCCATATACGTAAAGCTGTAAGGGATGCCAAATATCACAATCTTAGCAGTAGCACCTCAAAGATTGTTGTTTCAGAAACTTAAAGCCCAGTCCAACACCCTAGAACTTGAAATCAATAAATTATCGCTTGTTGAGAATTCACCAATAAATATAAGCGACATCAGGACTCGGCCATTTTCACTTTACTATAACCGAAAGCTAAACATCAACAATGTAAGCGCAACAGCCATTAAAAACAAGAAAAAGGACCAATATCTCATCGTCTAATTCAAATAAAGCAATAATAAGGAAATGAGACGGACCTGTCGCGCAACTGTAGTTGCTCAATCATGGTGGCCATTCGCATCTTATCTTCTTCAGGTAGACCGTCCAATCCTGCCAGCATGCTCTTGTCCATATCTAAGATCAAACTCACAACGATGTTAACTAAAGTTTCTATACAATTTCTAATATGCTCTGGCTTTCCCTGTGTCAACTCCAAAGTGAAATTAGGGTTTAGTGTTGGTGTCTCTCTTCCTGATATTTATAGCAAAGGTCAAAACCCTAGGATTCTGATGTCTGGTATACGGTGCCGTTAGACTGTTTTAGAAAATTGAAATGTGCAATTATTTAAAGAACCTAATCAGAAGTTTCTTATTAAAAGAAAAAGGAACCTAACGAAGAAGAAAACAAAAATGAAGACCTAAATAGTGAGTTCAAATGGAATCAATTTTGGTAGGCTGAAGGAGACTGACAAAGAGTTGAGAGAAGTATGAACGGTTCATATTTCTTTTTCAACTATCACAGTAAGGTCATACAAATTTATTGATCAAGGAAATCTTCATAATCATATTGTTTGTAGAGACACAAAACTACCATGGATGGACGATGGTGACTCAAAGGCCTAGACTAGAAAATCTTAAGGACGGTGGTTAAGATAGATCTTTATAAAATCTGTATAATAAGGATAGATCTTTGACTTTAGGAATAAAAGTGATTTGACTTTAATTTAAAAAATTGGCTTATTAACAAGTTAAATAAATAAAGCATAATTTAGGTGAAGAAAATGCTCTTTTTGAAACATTTTTTAAAAAAATTTAGAATGCAGTGATCATAAACTTGACATTTGATTGAAGAAATACTTTAGTTCAATTAAATGAATCCATTTAAAAGAAAAGAACGACTTTGTTTTAAAAAGGATTTGATTTTAAAAGTTATACGAGTTTACTTGATTTTTAAAAAGTCCATTTTAAATTATATTAAATCTCTAAGTACTTCCAGCACATGTCAGCCAGACGTATAATTCACCAACTGTAAATAATCATTACGAAATAATAGTTCGTTAGATAAGAGAGAGAATATTTTTTCTTTTTCAGTTGCACGTAACCTTCGTACACCAATACCTTTGTATATTTGTAGTTCTTACGCTCATTCAATACAAGAGAGTTATCTTCCTCTTTATAAAATATAACATCGTATCAAAGCAATGTTTCTGTCTTACCTTATAACACATATTACCTTGTAACTCCAAAAGATGGAGATGGACAACAGTATGAAAAGCGTCGTCAATGAAGATGTTTATAGCATTACTGCGGTAGATAACCCTGGAAATCCACTTGTAAATATACCTCTCGAAGGAGCAATCTATTTATCGTGGAGTCGGTCGATGATTATTTCCCTAAAAGCCAAGGGAAAAGTTGGTTTGGTGAACGGAGAGATATAGCCTCCTGTTGACAACAACAAACTTAAGATAGCATGGTCATAGCTTGGATCATCAACTCGCTGTCAAAGGAAATCTCCGACTCTTTCTTAGTAGTAACTATAGCAAAGAATCTCTGGGATGAATTAAAAGGGCGTTATGGAGAAAGTAGCGGGCCTTACCTATATGAAATCATGCAAGAAGTCAGCAACTTAAGACAAGGTAACAACACCGTAACAATATATTTTACAAAACTAAAGGGGTTGTGGAATGATTTAGACTCTTTGATGTCGATGAGCACGTGTGGCTACGAGAACACTGAAAAAAAGTTAAGAGTTTTTCAACACAAACAGATTAATGCAATTTCTACTGGGTCTTATAGAAGAATATGCTACCGTGGTAAGTCATATCATGTTGCTTGAACCGTTGCCCCAGGTAAACAAAGCATATTCTATGATATTAATAGTAGAAAAGCAAAAAAAATGTAAACACTGAGAATACGATTCAAATGGGAGTGGCACTCATGGCCAGCCCAAATAACTATAAAAGACAAGGAAACAAGGATTTTATTGGCAAGCGTTTTGGAAACAGAAGGAACGATAAATTTTGTGAGCATTGAAGGGAAAAGGGACACACGAAGGACACCTATTTTCAGCTACATGGAATATTAGAGTGGTACAAAGAACTGCAAAAGAAGAAGGTTAAAATGACATACAATGCAATGAATGTAGATAACTCACTAGAGGAACAAAAACCGGAAATTGAGTCTAAGACTGAAGCGAATATCGTAGCCCTCACCCTGTAAGTTCAAGACCTGATGTGCATGGTTAAGGGTAAATCATTGGCTTATGCTAATCACGTAGCTTACAATAGCTACGCAGGTACGAACACAAACCCTTTCTAGTTTTAACAGTAACAAATCTGACAATGGTATATGGATAGTGGATTCAGGGGCCTCAACACACATGAGCTATGATCTTACACTCTTCATAATCACAACCAATGTTTGGCATCTTAAACTAGTAACCCTCCTAGACAGTTCATACAGCAAAATCAAACATATTGGAGCTATTGATTTTCATGAAACCCTTAACTTAAAAAACGTTCTTCACATACCCACATTCCACCATAATATAATGTCCGTTCACAAACTAGCCACCCAAAATAATATTGGCATCATTTTTGTAACTGACAAAGTGTATTTGTAAGACTTGCGGACTAAAGACATCATAGCCGTGAGTGAGGCGAAAGGGAATTTACAAAATAGGAAAGGAAAATCAATTCATGCCACCCAGCTTAAAAGGTCCTTCTTTGGATTTTTATATTAAGAACCCAGTTGCAAACCACATACACGACAGTTTTGATGTTTAGCATTTACGCCTTGGACAAAAATTGAAAGAAAAGTTTACTCATTTGCCAAATTTGAATGTTTTGGTCCCTAAAAATGTTTCATGTGACATTTGCCCATAGCAAAACAAACTCAACCTAACATCCTTTTGAACTTTTACATCTTGATTTATGGGGACCATATGGAGTTAAAAATCTTGATGTCTCAAGCTATTTCTTAACAATAGTCGATGATTTCACAAGGGCCACCTAGACTTACTTATTAAACAATAAGGATTAAGTCTATGAAACTCTAAAAATCTACATAGCCATTATTGAAAACCAACACAAAACTTCCATCACCTATGTATACACTGAAATTGGAACCAAGTTTGTCAACCACCAATGTAAGGAACTTTTACAAACAAAAGGCATAGCCTCCATACCCCTCAACAAAATGACGTTGTTTAATGCAAACACAAACACCTTCTTCAAACTACTAGAGCCCTGTTATTTCAAGCCAACTTACCTAAACACTTCTGGGGGGAGGCTATAATTATGTCCACATTCATCATCAATCGACTTCCCACCAAAATCCTCTCTTGGCAAACACCATACGAAAGACTTTACCACAATCCACCATCCTATGACAACCTACGAGTATTTGGTTCCCTTTGCTACGCCACAAACACCGCTCCCTACAAAGTCAAATTAGCTCCCTGTACAAAACAATGCATTTTTTTAGGATACATGTCAGGACACAAGGGATATAAATTGCTCGAGCTCAACACTCGAACCACTCTTGTCTCTCGAGCTGTGGATTTCCATAAAACCATTTTTCCTTTTCACAACCACACACACCAAAATATTTCTCCAATTTTCCCAAATATTCCTATCAGCCCCATAGATCACTGCCCCATCCAAAACATATACTACTATCCTCACCTATACAACCACACGATTCACCAGCTTCACCTACTACCTCAACCCATGACCACCTACTACCTCAACCCATGACCAAACTCTCATTTCTAAGTCACGACATTTACCCAGTAGTAGTGCAGATCAACAGCCACAGCAAACCACCCAACTTGTCCCACTTTGACACAACACGGGGATAAAATCTCATCCATCTTACCTACAAGACTATGTCACCTCCCTTCCTCCTCTTGACGCAACTACGATATCTTCCTCCCAGGTTCATCCTTCATCTAACACCTCCTTCTTTTCTATTTCTCCTTCATTTTCTTCGTTCATGGCTAACGTAGACACTGAACGTGAACCATTGACATTTGCTACTGCTATTACTAAACTACTTTGTGTCCAACTTATACTTTTGGAGCTCAATGCACTAGAACGAAACCACACCTGGGATTTGACGACTCTACCAAAAGGAAAATGAGCGCTGCACACCAAATGGATTATTAAATTAAAAGAAACACTGATGGCTTGGTGGATCATCGAAAAGCGAGGTTGGTCGTTCGCGATTATTGCCAGAGAGAAGGCTTAGATTACACAGACATTTTTTCACCTGTTGCTAAAATCACCACCATCCGCATCTTGATAGCGTTTGCAGTAGCTTACCATTGGACATTGCACCACTACGACATCAACAACACATATCTTCATGGTTCCCTCACTGAAGAGTTGTATATCCATTCTCCGCAGGGGTACTCCAAAGCTACTATCGATCAGGTTTATCGTCTACGTAAATCCTTATATGGCCTTAAACAAGCTGGCTGCCAATGGAATCAAGAACTTACGTCCAAGCTACGGTCTTATGGGTTTATTCAATCGAATTCTGATTCCTGTTTATTTATTAAAGGTTCTGTTGACAATTTCGTAGCTCTTGTCATATACGTAGATGATGTGCTACTAACCAGCCCCTCAAAGACTTTACTTATGTACAAAGCTTACCTCCACGACCAGTTCACCATCAAAGACACTGGACATGCTAACAACTTCTTCGGTATAGAACTGAACCGCTCACCTCATGGTATTTTTCTCTCCCAAGAGAAATACATCCAAGACATCTTATCCGAAGCACAATTGCCAGATCTAAAACCCTTCATTGTCCCTTTCCCTCAAGGCTGTAAACTCACGCCTGATGGCAGTCCCCTCCTTGATAACCCAGATCGCTACCATCGACTCGTGGGTCAGCTCATGTACTTAAACCTCACCAGACTAGACGTGGCTTGTGTAGTCCACCAGCTTACCCAATTCACCTCCACACCCCAACAACCATACTGGGAAGCCCGATTATACCCCCGACATTACCTTAAACACATCGCAACTTCTAAACTCCTATATCCAGTGCAATCATCAATACAATTACATGCTTTCTCCGACTCAGGCTGGGCAGGTTGCAACTTTACTTGAAAATCACTCACCGGTTACTATGTCATGCTCGAAGCTGCTTTAGTATCTTGAAAAACCAAGAAACAAAAAACGGTGAGCCATTTAGTGGAAGCTGAATACTGCGGCATGGCCAGCGCCCTCTATGAAGTTTGTTGGCTCTCTTACGTCCTTCATGACATGCAGATCCCTCTATCATTGCCAATCCCTCTCTATTGCGACAGCGCCACGACAATCCATATATTCAAGAACCCGATTTTTCATGAATGGATGAAGCACGTTGGAATTGATTCCATCTTGCTCGTAACGTCGTCACCGAAGGTTTTATCTCCACTCTTCACACTCCCTCCACCTCACAGTTAGTTGACTGCTTCACCAAACCCCTATCATCCATGGACCTGTCTTCTAATGTCTTCAAGTTAGGTCTGTTATCACCAACGCCAACTTGAGGGGGGTTATCAATAGGCCTGCCTCACTATCCTCCGCACCAGTTACCCACACATGTTAGCCAAACGTACAATTCACCAACTGTAAATAATCATTACGGAAAAATAGTTCATTAGATGAGAGAGATAATAATTTTTCTTTTCCAACTGCACGTAACCTTCGTACAACAATACCTTTGTATATATGTAGCTCTTATGCTCATTCAACACAAGAGAGTTATCTTCTTCTTCATGAAATATAACATATTATATTTACATAAAGATTAACTAAAAATTGACGCAAGGTTTATAGTTTAAGTTTCATACTATTGTAATAACGATGTACAAAAAAAATTATATAATCATAACCCATCTTTACTTACATTCTAAACAAAGCTTAAAAAGTAACTGATTTAGTTATATATTATTTAAATATAAATTATATAATATTAGTTTCTTCACAAGTTAAAGATGTAATAAAAATTATATAATCATAATTCAAATTTGTTAAATGAGAAAAAATGAATAGTTATATAAAAGTCTTAACCATTTATCTCTTTTGTATTTAAGAAAGATTTAAAAAATTAAATAATTTAAATACAACTGCAACAATACCAAATTCTTTAACAATATTATTTTTCAGTGAAGAAATACTAATAAAATCATTGTTCTTATGCCTTTAACCAAAGGACAAATAAAATCACAGTTCTAATGGTTCTTAAAAAGTATTAAAGGTTGTCAGTCAAGAAAATAGTTAGTGGTGGTTAGACGATAGTTTTTTTGTAAAGGCTGTTAATATTGTTGACAGCAAAATGTATAAATACAGAGTATAGAGATTAAATGAAGTTGAATCCATTCTTCTCAATCAGTCTCAATAGTTTAATAATTATATCTACATTTTCGTAAAAATAAGACTGGTTCAAGTATCACTAGGCTGTAAGTTAATACAGCTGCATACATTTAACAAGGGCATAAAACCAGCTCTTCGTTGAAGAAGTTCAATTAGTGCAAGATAGATGGAGCCATACATACGTAACTGAACTGAGCCCTTTTAATGTTTTAAGAAGCTAAGAACAAAGAAAAGCAAAAATAAAAATTCGGTTCACTAGTCTTTCTGTTTATGTCAAGAAGTTTTGTTTTTGCATTCAATAGCATTTCATGTTTGAGAGAATCATTTGAATAGAAAATTGGCTTATATTTGTTACTTATGCCATTGGATTGCTGTGCTGTACTTTTGTAACCTGTTCAGCTGAAGAAGTAGAAAGAGTTAGAATACCTCTACATGATTGCATGCTTCTGCTGAAGCCTCATGTGAAGAAGGAAGCATTGGCAGACTTGGTTGCTCTGGTAGGAAAACATGTTTAAGGTAGAAACGGTGTTCTCACTGATATAAAATCATTGGGCACTGTTCATCTGGGTTATGGTATTTTCTTGCTTCAGCATTTTCTTGATTCTATAAAGATTCTTGCTTCAGCATTTTCTATAAACTAATTAATGGAATGTGTTTCATGTACGCATAGATCTCATATGATAAGAGTCGATGGCGGTATTTAATTAAAAAGGCTAATTTAGATGAAGGAATATATATGTTTTTTAATTATAAACACATGTTTTAGGGTACAACAACTGGATGGATGGATAGCATCGTCGGAGTTAACTCAAATTAACTATAATATAGACAGCTCCGAATCAGAATTTCACTTTGAAAAGTTTGCTATTTTTAGAGGTATAAACAATATATTGTGTTAGATTCTTAAATTTCTGTTTTGACCACGGACCATTCGAAAATTAAAAGGAAAGGAGGTAAGTAAGAAGATGTTATTCTATTCAAGTTAAAATTTTGTTAATTTTTAAAAATTTTAAATAAGTAAATAATATTATATATATAATCACACAATGCTCTTATTTATTAAAATAAATTTTATATTAATTTAATCAAAGATGGACTCAGCAAAAGCAATAAAATTTCAATATAAATTGTTTTTATTTGAATTTGTATTATCATCGTGGAAACAAGCTAGGATGTGTTCTGATGTGGTCTTAAGTCAATAAAAATGACATATATTTAAAGTTAAAATTCTAATTTTATCTTTAAATGTAAATATTCTTTTCTTCTATTTTAAAAAAATACTATTATGTTTAAAATATGACATCATCAAAATAACTTAGAACCTATTTGTTTTTATTTATATTTTTGGTTTTTTTCAAATTTAGTAAAAAAACATTTTTTGAATTTTTAATTTAGTTTCTTCTTGTTTTTATCTAATATGTAATTATTAATAATAAAAAATATAATTATGTTGAGATTAATAATCAAACAGTTTTTTTGTTTTATTAAAAAAATAAAAGATTAAAATAAAAAACAAAAATAAAACCAATCGAACTCATTAATGATTCCATGTTAATTTAATATTCCCATTGATTAGTATTAAATGCATCCAATTGGCGGTTGGCTGTGGTCCATTGCTAAATATTTTATTTAATGTGGAGATTTTGCCGTCCTATGAAAGTTTGATAGATAGGTATAAAGGTGATACATAGATTAGCCATAGGGTACCTAATTATAGATGGACCGTCCTAAGTTGATCAATGGCTAAACAATATTGTTGACCATAGATCAAAGAATTTCCTTTTTTCCAAATTCTGTCTAACCATTTTACACCATTATAAGTTAGTAAATGTCAAAAATATTGTTGATACTGTTTGACCTATATCAATATCCACTCGTTTGCATTTAGACACATAACTTTAGAATTTTGCTTTGGAGGAGTGGTGCTTTGCAATTGCTAACATTATCCGTTCAAGTAACATTTTGTGGCAGGTGCATTGCTACTATTGTTAATTTGATATATTTTTTAATGAATTTAAGTTTTTACATACAGTGATCAATTTTTAAAAAAAATGGGCCAAAAACCTTTTAAAAAAAACTTAAAAGCAGCACTAAAAGCATAAGCATGCATCCTTGTAAACTTGGTGATTTGAGATCACAAAAAGGTCAGGTTGAAACTCTTTTACCGGTCTATATCATAATCATATTTAGTAATGAGCGGGTTGCATTAATTGTTAATTGATTTTATTAGTGTTAATTGACAGCGAATTAATATAACTAATTTGATCAAATAGTTGTTTATTTAAAAATATTTGGTAAAATTAATTATTTAATATTAGTTGTTTATGTATAAAATGACTTGTAATAGTATAATTTAAAAAAAATTATAAAGACATAAATATTATATTAGACATTCCTCGATTCCTCGTCTGTACAATTTACTCGATCCTTTCAACTTTCATTATGTTTACTTTCAAAGTTAAACGAAGACGTAATATAATGAGATGATAACTCTTTGTATATTATAACTCAAATTTGATCTTAATTTAAATTTAAAAATCAAAATCAAAATTGGTTGGGTCGACTACTCAGGGCTATGGGCCGATCGGTTCAGTCCCACTTCCACGCAGAGCCCAAGCGCCGGGCCCAAGCCCGATGCACCTTCCTTACAGCCCGCCAGCAAGAGAACTTTCCATGCAGAGATAAAACTCTACGTAAAAACCTAAACCTAGCCACGGAAACGTATATAAGGTATCATTCTCCCATAACTCAGGTAAGAGATTTTAACCTAGCTTGTTCTCTGCATTCTGCAGCCTTTCTCCTCACCAGAAAACTAACTTGAGCGTCGGAGAGGCAAATCGGGACATAACCCCCGACGTGCCCTCACTGTTTTACAGGTTACTTCACGCCACATTCATCACAGAAGGTCGAAGAAGATGGA
>JANPWT010000008.1:41338833-41349253 GCA_024678245.1 Erythroxylum densum | reverse complement strand
ATAATCTTTTAAACTTTAAATATCTTATCTTACCGGTTTAATTTTTGGCCTGATTTTTAAAATTTATAAAAATAATTTAAGTGGTGAATTGTTTGAACTTAAATTTTTGATATCATAAAGATAAAAGATTCATATAATAATAACTATTAAGAAAGAAAGGAGGCTTAAAGAGAGCATCTTCTTTTGGGATCTGAGTGGCCACTTTTAGGGACGCCTTTATCTACATGCTTTTATTCTATCTTTCACTACATGTGTAAAGTGAAAGAAGAAAAAACAATAAAAAGTTGGAGACATGAAAACATGTAAATTAGGCTTATAATAATAATAATAATAATGTCAATATCCAAACATAATGATTCCCTTTGTTTGGAAAAATAACAGTTGAGCTGTTACATTGCATGTGATTATTATTATCCCAAGACTTTTGCTAGTCATGATTTAATCTAAGAGGTTGTTTGAACGAAGATGTTTGAACGAAGATCAGATCATGATACTACTACTCATGTTGCTACTTACTCTCTTTCAATATAAAATCAACAAGTCTCATCCACTGATGATTTATGAAGAATCCCAATGAATCTTCTAAAGTGCTACTGCTACTGCTACTGCTATGCTGATACTACTGCTCATGTTGCTGCGAACTCTCTTTCAATATAAAATCAGCAAGTCTCCTTCACTGATAATTTATGAAGAATCCCAATGATCTTCTAAATTGCTACTGCTACTACTGCTGATGATGTTGATACTACTGCTCATGTTGCTACTATTGTTATTGCTACTCTTACTCTCTTACTATTTTTGAGTTGTATCCAACCATCTAAGCACCTCTTGTAAGTTTTCTCCCACATCATCCATATCAGAAATCGCCCTGATTTGCTTTCAGATTTCAAGTGAGATCGGTAAAAGAATAAACGGTCTCTAGTTTCCTCCTCCTCTTGACATAGGCCACAAAAAATTGGAACAACTATATATCTTCTCAATATACCCCAAGTCAAACACAGTATGCAGGAAGTTCTCTGATTCTTAAATTTTTCCCATACTGAAAAGTACCATTCCACTTTTTGTTGTTGTTGCCCCAAATCCTAATTACATCTGTTTGAATGTTGATGGTAGTGCCTTAAATAATCCTGGCGACGCTGAAATTGGAGGTGTTTTTGGAGACCAATTTGGGAGCTGGCTGCGTGGGTTTGCTGGTTATATTGGAGTTGCGACGAATATGACGGCCGAACTATTGGCCATAAGGACAAGGTTGCAAATAGCTTGGTGCGCTGGGTTTCGAAAATTTATGGTGGTGTCGGATTCCTTAGAGGCCCTTCGGTTGATTTCTAGCGATGATTGGTTGTTCCACCCATTGGCTAATATTGTCCCTGATATCATTGCTTGCAAGGGTTGAGATTGGGATATTCTATGACGTCATTCTCTAAGGGAAGGAAATTGCGTAGCTGATTCCCTTGCCAAACGCGGAAGTAGAAATCGACAAGAATTTCAAGAATGGTTTTCTCTGCCTCCAGATCTCTTGCTCAACCTAGCTGCTGATGCTTCAGGAGTGTGCTTTGTGAGAGAATAATTTATTTTCTGTGTCTCTTTATTAGTGTTTGATTTTTTCAACTTTCCGATGTACCAAAAAAATAATAACTTAGTGGTCATTCGTTATGATGTTATTAAGAATCTTTGCAGTTTTGTGCATAACTCTTTATTGGCGAAGAGTAATAATTTAGTATATATTTTGTAAGTTTTAATGTTTAATTATGATATATTTTATACTGTATTTATAATATAAAATATTTGAAAGTGATTAATAAAAATGATTCATTCCCATAAAAAGTTTGTATTTTTCTTGTAAATTTATTATTGCTAAATTAATAGATAAAATAATAAACCATATGATTTAATCTTCATTAAATGTGAAAAAAATATGTACTTATGATTAAAAAAAAAAGAAGAAGTCGAAGTTCATTCGGCAAAAGCTTTGCAACCAATACGTTGATATGTATAAAATTTTTATTTTTAATATATTCAAGCAACATTATTCTCTTTGCGATCCAAAATAAAGTTCTGTTAAATGAAACCTCATTACTCTTTGTATTGACTCCAAGTCAAGGTCTACCGAACAAGAAGAAGCTATGCCGACAAAGGAAGAGATATACAGCAATAAACTAAACAGCCTTTTCTACCCCCTTTTTTTATTCCTCACCAGCTGTTCTAAGAAGGTCTAATTATGAGAGACACTTTTAAGCTATTCACATCTAAATTAATTATTGCTTGAATCGGATAAGTCCCTTATAAAAGACACTTTTAAGCTTATACGTATGAGCGGTTTATACTTATAATCTCACTTAAACCAAAAGAACCCTTTATCAATTCAACTGCACCTTGGGATTTAGCGTTTAGCATTTTTTACCTTTAAGCCCTGTGTCTTTGAAGTCATGATCTACGAAAACAAAGAGAAGTACCGGCAGGTATGCCAAGGTTACTCTTGTTTAGCAACCAGCAGCAAAAAGGTGGGAATGGGATTACAACATTCGTTTCCTAACTTTTACTTGTTTAGTTATTAAGGAGCAATTTTTAAAAATTGAATTAAATTGATAAGATACGAAATTTAAAATTTAAAAGATTCAAACAGTATTAAAAAAAAAGAATTTGAAATATAATTAAAAGATACTATTTTTAATGGGAATACAATATTTGTTTCCTAACTTTTACTTGTTTAGTTATTAGCGAGCAATTTTTAAAAATCGAATGAAAGTTAAATTGATAAGACACGAAGATTAAGATTTAAAAAATTTAAATGACATTAAAATTAAAGAATTTAAAATATGATTGAAAGATACCGTTTTTATTTATAAAAAATTGAAATTTAATAAAAAATTGTTAAATAGAACAAATTTTAAATAATCTTAGATTTTTTTATAAGAGGGCGTAGGTATAAGATGAAATCTAATACCAAGAATAAGAGATAAGAAATATTATTATAATATTATCAAGATATTGTTAAGACGTTGATTTTTAACATAACCATATTAGGGTATTTTATATTAATTTCTTTAAAAATTACTTGACTTTTTTATTGATATTTTTATTCTTATCATAAAAATTATTTATATTTTATTTTAAAACTAATAATTTTATAAATGATTGAAATTTTTTAATTAATTATTTATACAATATAAAATATTTAATTATTTATCTACAAAGTAAATCATACAATAACTAAATATGAGTTAAAAAATTTCTCATTATCATTTTAATATTTAGTACCAAATGTTAACATAACTATTAACTTTGTTTAACATCATATTAAATAAGCATAATTGGTAATTTCATCCGATTTTCACTTTTTATTACCATTTTCAATTTTTTATTCCTATTTCTTCATTTTTGAAGGAGATTAAGACATATGAATATATTTTATAAGTTTTAATAAATATTTGAAAGTGATTAATAAAGATGGCTCAAACCTTATAAAAGTGTCTATTTTTCTATTCATCTCGTTTGTTTTCTTTTGAATTTATTTTTCTGCGAATTTATTATGCTAAATTGAAAGATAAAATGATATATCCATATGTAATAAAATATACTAGAAATAAAAAGAAATAGAAGTTTTTATGTTAAAAAGTGATATGTATAAAATTTCTAAGTCAAAATTTCAAAAAGAAAATCTATCCAACCAATAATTATCTTTTTGGAGTCTTTGTATTGACTCCAAGTCAAGGTCTACTGCACCAGAGGGAATCTTTGTATTGACTCCAAGTCAAGGTCTACTGCACGAGGAAGTCTTTGTATTGACTCCAAGTCAAGGTCTACTGCACAAGAGGAAGCCAGAAGAGATATAGAGCAATAGAATAAATAAATTAATCAAAAAGATTCAAAGGCCTTAAACTTTGTTACTTACTTTTCAAAAAGAAAATTAAAGTTGAGGTCCTAATTAACTTTAATTTTCAAAAAGATAATTTTCAAAAAGATAATTATTTTTTGATTAATTGTCAAAAAGAAAATTAAAGTTGACGCCCTAGTCCTAGTCTTTACACGGAGAAACTGAAACTTATATATAAAATGCTGAAGCTACTTACTTGGTGAGTGCCTGAGACTGAGATCTAGGTGGATATTGAGAAGAATTATAATAGGTTGGTTGAGACTTGAGATTGAGATGTGGCTTACAAACAAGTATTGGTATTGGGGGGTAGTAGTCATAGTATTATTAGCCAATATTACATCCCAAGGGTTGCTGTGTTATGGCTGTTCCTCACATGAAAGAATTGCCCTTTTACAACTCAAATCACATTTCCCTTCATCAGTTGCGTTTAGTTATTGGGGGAGAGATGCTGATTGCTGTACTTGGCATGGAGTTACATGCAACCCAATAACGAGTCGGGTTTCCCAACTTAGTATCTGGGACTTTTCTGAGAGAAGAGATTGGTACATGAATGCCTCTCTGTTTCTTCCCTTCCATGAATTGACAAATCTTGATTTGTCAGGCAATAATATCGTAGGTTGTGTGGAGAATGGAGGTGAGTCTTCTTTATCTTTCAATCTTTAAATAGAAACGATTCTCTCAAATTCCTTATTCCATTGGAATTGTACGATGAAATAGTATTTATATAAAACTTTTCAAACACACCTACTAATCAACTTTTGTAACTTCTCTTTTCTCTTGCAGGTTTTGAGACACTATCAAAACTTGAAAATTTGGAGTCTCTTGATTTATCTGCCAATAGTTTCAACAATAGCGTATTATCATCATTGGTTGGGCTTTTTCTAAAAGAATTAGATATGAGTTACAATGCTATAAAAGGATCAATAAATATGACTGGTCAGAAAAATGTAATACTTTTTCATTTTATCTGTTAAGTAACATGATTATTAAACTTATGATAAATTTTCACCTTCTTGTTCTTTAGAATTGAATGCTTTAAGTTATTTGGAAGAACTGGATTTAAGTGGAAGTGAGATCATCAAATTTGAGTCTTCTAGAGGTAAAGTAGAAAAATGTTTTAAATGCTCAATAATGTATTTATTTACTTTTAATTTTTGAATATCAAATCATCAATCGCAATTCACTAAGCTCTGTTGTATACTTTTCGCAACATAACAGGTGTAAAAGGTGCCAGCAACTTAAATGTTCTTTATCTTCTTGGTCTTCTCAACAATGTAACGGACGAATTGCTAGAGTCATTGGGAGAATTCCACAATCTTAAGAACCTTTCTCTGGACGGCAACAATTTAACTGGGGCAATGTTCCGTCATCCAAGTACGTACGTAAATTAGGTGACAAATAACAATAAAATTTAATGTCCAAAATATATGTACGTATTATATGTATTGCATTATAACTTTCACAGGATACAATTTGATAGAGCTGTCCCTAAACGATTGTTCTCTGGATGAAAACTTCCTCCAAAGCCTTGAGTTACTGCCTTCACTTAAGGTGTTAAACATTCAAGAATTACGGACCGGTCTTTCAATATCTCAAGGTTAATTACCAACCTTTTAACTTCCATGAAATAGTTTTCGACAAATCACTTGAACTAATTATGTAGTCTATTATTTATTATAATATAAACTATATTGAAATCATTTGTGTAACATAATTTATGATTATTTTTTAAATGCAAACATACTTTTAGAGTCATATGCAAATTGTTAATCATAAAATAAATAGTTTTATTGATTTTTTGTATTTTATAAAATTAATGTATCATATT
The DNA here is from genome assembly GCA_024678245.1 of Erythroxylum densum. Lineage (NCBI taxonomy): Eukaryota > Viridiplantae > Streptophyta > Magnoliopsida > Malpighiales > Erythroxylaceae > Erythroxylum > Erythroxylum densum. The sequence continues at coordinate 41,343,551 of JANPWT010000008.1, read as the reverse complement.
TATTACCTTATTATTATAAAAAATCTTTATACTATCGAAATAAAAATATATAAGTTACCTATTCTCTTTAACAAAATAGGTTATGATAAAGTTTAACTATGAATAAAATATATGATATTTTCAATTAGAAATAATTTTTTAAATAATAGATTTTTATATAATCCTTTTAAAAAAATATTTTTGGAAATCACATTTCAAAAAATAAAAGAATGTAGTTTATGAATAAATAAATAAATGAGATCCAATTATATTTTATTTATCTAAGCTATTTATCTAATTTTATTTCTTTTATCATTGTAGGTTTGGCTCATCTAAATAATTTGGAGCAATTAGACTTAAGCAACTCTCCTCTCAATTATAAGATTCTGCAAAGCATTGGAAATCTAACATCACTTCAATACTTAAACTTGGCAGATTGTGGACTAAGTGGTCATATAGCCCAGAGTAAGTTCCTGAGAATACATCTTTGACAATAGCATATTATAATCGTTTAAGTTATAATCTTTTGGAGTCCTTTGGTTTAAGTTCCATATAACTCATAGTAATTTCATGAAAATACATCTTTGATGACTGACCCTTCAATTTTGTAACAATTATAACATTTTTTACAATGTTGCAGGCTTATGTGCTTTGAAGGATCTTCAAGAGTTAGACATGAGTGACAATTATCTTATTGGAACCTTGCCTTACTGTATGGAAAATTTGACATCTCTTCAACAATTAGATCTCTCTCGGAATAATTTAAGTGGAGACATCTACTTCTCACCACTTAAAAGTCTGATATCCCTAGAACGTTTATACCTATGGAATAACCATTTCCAAATTCCATTGTCTTTTAGCCCATTTTTCAATCATTCAAAACTCATCTCTTTTCATGCTTCAAAAAACGAAGTATACAGTAGAGGGGAGATGTATAATTTGATTCCAAAGTTTCAATTACAGAGCCTCTCATTATCTTGTTATGGAAACGGTGAATCATTCCCACAATTCCTTTACCATCAACATGACCTTCAAGATGTTGATATTTCTCATGTCAGAATGAAAGGGACATTTCCACATTGGTTGCTGCAGAACAACACAAATTTGGTGTCTTTATATTTAAAGAATACTTCTCTTTTAGGAATTTTGGAATCACCAATTCAGTCTCATGTGAATTTGGAGAAATTAGATATTTCTGACAATAAATTATCAGGACATATACCATTGGAAATCGGAGCATGCTTTCCTGGATTAAGGTCTTTGAACATGTCTAGTAACAATTTCAGTGGCAACATACCTTCCTCGTTGGGCAACATGAATATTCTAGAAAGTTTAGACTTGTCCAGCAATGGACTATCAGGTAAACTACCAGATCTCTTGATAAAAGGTTGTCAGCATTTGGTCGTACTTAAGCTATCAAACAACAAGTTGCAAGGTCAAATGTTCCCAGGAAATGCCTCCTTATCAAGTTTGTTTAGGTGGTTGCAATTAGACAACAACCAATTTACAGGAAGCATCCCTAATAGCTTGTCTAAAAGTTCTGACTTGGTTGTCTTGGATGTGAGCCATAACAATCTCTCTGGTGGAATACCTCAGTGGATCACAAATATGACTGTTCTTCAAGTTTTAGACCTCTCACACAACAAATTTGATGGAATTCTACTACTAAACTTGTTTCCTTCATCTATATCACAAGTTTACTTGTCAAATAACAGGCTGCAAGGATCATTGCTAAATGACTTTGATTGTGAGAACATGGTGGCCATTGATCTTAGTCATAATAATTTAGTCGGCGGCATTCCAAAATGGCTTGGCAGATGTTCAAAGTTGAGATATTTTGTATTGAAGGGTAATAATTTTGAAGGGAAGATTCCGAGCCAATTGTGTAAGTTAGATCGGTTAAGTCTCATTGATCTTTCATCTAATCATTTATATGGTCGTATTCCTTCATGTCTAAGAGTAAGTGTCAATGGTGATATTTCTGACCAAGTTGTATTTGGTAGACATATATTCCCTTCAATTATGCACATTCAAAGCCTATTCGTTTGGATTTTACAACCAAAAGTGTATCATATACTTACGTAGGCAAGATTCTTGCTTACCTCTCTGGGCTTGATTTATCAAGCAATGCCTTTATTGGAGAGATTCCTTCTGAAATTGGAAATTTGAGCACAATCCAGGGGTTGAATTTGTCTTGCAATAATTTGGTTGGATCAATACCACCAACATTCTCAAATCTTCAAAAAGTTGAAAGTTTGGATCTTTCACACAACAAATTGGAAGGTAACATACCTTCTCAGCTCACTCAACTATATTTTCTATCTGTTTTTAGTGTTGCATATAATAACTTATCAGGAAGGACACCTGATAGGGTTGCACAATTTGCAACATTTGAAAATAGTAGCTATGAGGGAAATCCTTTCCTGTGTGGATCACCATTGTCAAGAAGTTGTGATGCAACACCAACGTCTGATAATTCTAGAAATCTTGAGGGAAAAGAAGAAGATGGTTTCATAGACATGAATGTATTTTGCATAAGCTTTGGGGTATCATTCATCATGATGTTGATGGGAATCATTGCAGTTTTATGCATAAATCCGTATTGGCGAAGAACATGGTTTTCTTTTGTGGGGAAGATAATGAACAACTGCTTTTATTTTCTAGTGGACAATATTCCTATGTTGTCCAAATATAGATTTTATCAACCTTTTGCGTAGAGTCTGATATCAAGTTGAATTTTATGCTTTTTTTTCTTTTTGCTGTTTGTATTTTATCAAGCTAAGATTGATCCAGTCAATCTCAACCTATCATGGTATGTAATAAAAGAAATATAAGCCTTTGAGTATAGTTAGTATTTTACTTTTTTGTTAAGTAAAATTTGTCCTTCGACAGAATGTGCACAGTGTTAACTAAACTTTCAGACGAATTTATTATTATTTCATAAATGGTTGAGAATAATTGTTATGTTTCTTCTTATCTATAAGCAAAAGAAGGAAAAACGAACTCATTCTTCTCAAGTTGCAGACTAACTTCTTTTGATCTCTCGGATTCCAAAAACTCATGCAACTTGAGAGCTGTGTGTCTTGAGTCTCTGAAAACAAATCTCCTATATTGATGCTAAAAAGAAGTCTCTACTTCGCCGATTATGCTAATGATCGACATTTCCTTCTTTTACCCTGTAAACACACAAGCTGCCCTTATTTTTTATCTCTTTTATCGGTGAGTTTAAATGAACTTGTGATTTTTTTTTATATGTGGGAGTTGCCAATTGCTTGCTATAACCCATCAATAAGATCTATAATAGTGAAAACAAAAATTATAAACTTATATAGCATTAGTTGCAATGTTTTAAAAATCTATTAGGTCATTAGGTGCAAGGAATTAAAATTCAATACAAGTATTTAATTAATATAAAGTTATAGTTTAAAATTTTAGTTAAAATATTTTAATTTGTATAGTCTGATATATTTTTTATCAATTAAGTTTCGAATTGTTCATATTATTAACATGATTAAAGAACTTCTGAAAATTGATTTTATTTTAGTCTTGAACTTGTAAATTTTCCTCTATTTGCTATTTAGGAATGAGTGCACTAAGCCACTTGGTGGAGCTTAATCTAAGTAAAAATGAGATCAACAAATTTGAGCCTTTGGAAGTAGGGATTTGTTGTAGTCTAAACAAAACAATACAAATTAAATTCTATCAAGACTAAACTAGAGGTAAGCATGCCTCTTCGACAAGTAATATAAAATAGTAAGAAACGGATATCATACTCAAGGGATTCCAACATGTAAGACAATTAAACAAAACGATGCAAAATTACTTAGACGATCAAGAATTTATTGATTTGAAAATAAAATAAAATAAGCGAATTAAGGAAATATGCACAATGCAAGGTATGAACTAAATGCCACTAGACTTAATCAAATGACAAAAATTGGCTAAGGTGTCGGATTTCAATTGGATTAGGCACTAAAACTAGTAACAGTGGATTGATTTAGGAATTACTTCACTTAACCAAGTTGAACCCAATATTCATAGGAATTCCTTTCTCTTCTAAATCCAAGTTACCTACTAGGTTCATATATAATTTGGAATTAAAAAAAACATTCAATGCAAGAAGCCTAAAATTAAGTTCGTTAATCTTAGGTATCCTCACAAAAGATTCTAAGGTTGGCCTACGCTTTAGTCTCAAGTATGTTACTTGATTAATTTTCTGACAAATTAAATCCCAATAGTCATGACATTCAATCATCTAAGGCCTTAATCTAGTTGATCAAGCTAAATTAGACAAAATATGCATTCAATTAAGCAAAAAAAAAAATAGTATCACAAAAGTTGTCCTAATCCAATATCAAACCTAACCTCAACCAAAAAAACTTACTGTACATATTAATCAATGTTGTGACTCCCTAATAACCCCCAGGGAGGATATTGCGAGTGCCATATACACACAAAACACACTGAACACGAAGCATTTCGAAACATACAAAACACTTTATACATACAATACCAGAATCTCAACAAACATACATCGCATGTCAAAATTTCCGAAAGCGGCCTGAATTAAGGATATTACAACCCATCAAAATAAAAATTCATGAGTTAAAGACATCATATACAAGTCCAAAAATAATCTCAAAATACATGTGAACAAAACAAAAAACAGACCCCTTTGGCTATCGAGATTGTCTTGTCCCAGTTTCTATATCCCTCTTTCAGAACCTACATGTGACAAA
>JANPWT010000008.1:41019622-41032858 GCA_024678245.1 Erythroxylum densum | reverse complement strand
ATTTTGCTTCTAATTAAACAAAATTTTATAAATAATCTCTGACAAAAAGATCTTAATATATTTAACACTCTATACAATGATGATAAATAACTTTTTCTATACTAAAAGAATCTTACTAAACTTGGTATTAAAACATTTACAAATATAACATGGAAAATAGTGGAACAATAAATTTTAATGATTGATACATTAATTTTTTTAAATACAATTTATTCATAAATTTAATAAGATAAATATCATGTGCTTTTCATAAAAATATACAATTTTTAAGAAAGGAATAAAAGACCAATTGCATTATGATGAAAGGTATAAATTTTGAGTTCAAACAAAAACATTTGGATTAGCAGACTTAACAAAATAGTCCTCTCATACTATTTTTGAATGATGGATCTTAGAAGATGAAGTTTAGCTTCTTGGATATATATTGCCTATATATTGGTTTCATGTCATCATCCAAATAGCTTTGAGTGTTTCTGAACTCTTCTTCCATAATGTTTCATCTTCTAGAACTTTAAATGTCATTTCTTTGCATTGTTACATATTTCATTTCCTTTCCATTTACATGTTTCATTTCCTTTCCATCCTTTGACTTATTTGTATAGTGTTGGCTCTAGCTATGGCAACTTCCCTCATCTAATTCCTTATGTTTGTTAATGAACATGTCGAAAGATTCTCTACTTTCTTTCCGTCCAAATTGAGTAGATATAATATCTCAGAGTAACCTTGAATAACTTCATGTCCCTTTTAGAGTTATGTCTAAGTTTATATTCCCATATGATGATATTTTCCCACACATTTTCTATATAAATACGCTTGCACCACTACATTTCTTGTTCCTAAATTGTTGTTGATTAATTGTAATTAAAAATTATTGATTCAAAGATTCTTGCTCTTGATGACTAAGGCTACAAGTATTATTAACTTGAATGCTTCCAATTCTACCTTAGGTTTATATTTTTTGCTTCACTTCCAACCATAAAATAAAAACAAATTTTGGAATGCAACATTGATCTTAAACTAGATTATGCCAATTCACCCTTAAAGAAGGATGTTGAATAAATTTAGGCATGTTTTGTTTGTGAACATACCTAAAATATGAGCAATTCGAGTTATTCTATTTTCTCTTCCTAGATTAGGGAGGTATGAAGGTACATTGGATATAATACATAAGAAAACTCTCTAGTGACAACTCCAATCGCTTCCCATTACCACCTACTTAACCTGAGCATTAATTCACATCAAATACTTAAGATTGTGGAAGTTAAGGAGTTTATATAAAGGGTCTTAATTGTGTCGATTATCAAATTATAAAGATGTAGTATTCTTATTCCTAATGATGCATTTTATGTTCTAGTTTATGGTATCCCTCATCTTTAAATTTTTTGTTAGTTTCCAAATGGTACTTAATTAAGGTTTAATGCTCCAAAGATTTTCTCCTTGTAAGAAATGGGTGTGTATCTACTTAACACATAAGAATTCCTTATCTATAAGAATTTATCATATTTTCTTGGCCAAGAGCATGTTGTTAATTGATTTTAAGAGCTTAGCCCTAATCTTTCTTCCTCCTCAGGGGTGCATACTTACGAACATTTTACCATTGCCTGTGATGATTTATTTTGATCCTCTATCTAAAAGAAGATTTTCATTGATTTCTTAATTTCCTTGATCATATTACTAATGAGGAAAATGTGAGAACACTAATGCATACGAAAATTGCTTATAAAAGATATTAGTTGCAATCTTCCAGTATATTAAAGGATTTTGTTGTTCTAATTCCCTATTCTTCTTTAGATAACATCAAATAGAGCTTGATAATCTCTATTTATGAGTCTTATGATAGTAATAGGAGTCCTAAGGTATTCAAAAGCATGTCTTTTAATCTTCAAGCCTGCTATATTTATTAAATTGTCTTCTTAGTTATAATTGTTATCTTAAACAAAAATGCAATTCTTCTTCATGTTGATTTTTAGACCTAATATATCATTTAATTATTAGATTATTTCCATATACAATCTTATATAGTTTTCATTTTTTCCACACAACAAATAAAGTCATTAGCATAAGATAACTTATTGATATTTACCTTATGAAATTTGTAGTCGAAGATGAAGTAACCCTTTTCTATTATATTCCTATGAATGTCTTAAAAGGAACTATATGCAAATCATAAGCAGATAAGTGGAGAAAGGGTTTCCTAATTTCAACCTTTCCTTACATTGAATGTATAAAATGGTTTCTTCATTGACAAAAACATTGAAATAAGTGGCGATAATGAGTAGGGATATCTCATGAGTTCCATTACCTTAAGAATGAATATCTAACCCACTAATTTGAATGCTTTATGGATATCAATTTTTATTGTGTAGATCTTGAAAACTTTGCTCCTATGTTAATCTTTGATCACCATTTGTAGTAGAGGTATATTATACTATATTCCCCTCCTTTGAATGAAGGTTGCTTGACTTTGACTAATGATTGAATTAAGATTATCTTTTTTATCTAGTAGCCAGCATCTTCGGAATAACTTTATAGATCACATTACAACAAGAAATAGGTCTACATTCCTGTGATTTGATAGGGTTAGTCTTTTTAAGAATGAGGCATATATAGGTTATATTCAATTCTTTTTTGATACCTACTTTCCCACTAAATGCCATATTTTTTAAAAAAATAGAATATTAAGTCCATGACGAATTATTACTTTCCTAGGATTCAAACTAAAGAGAGTTATTTTAATTTCCTTTTCACATAATGTTAGTTAAGCTCCTTGATTGTTCCTTATTAATTAACTTTGGGACAAAGGTTCTTAGTTCTTAGAAAGAGGAAACTACATTAGCTAGTTCTTTAATTGTGTCTCTAAAATGGATAAAGATATCTTTTGTATATCTTCTTGAGAGTAAATAGTAACCTAGTTCACACTAGGTAAAGATGTTATATTATTTGTGCTCTTTTATATTAGCAAAGAATTATGGGAATAACTTGTATTCCTATCTTCATTCCTCAACCGTAACACCCTTAGACTCTATTTTAAAAGTGAGAAATGTATCAAATGATAGTTGTTCTTTTTAAATAGTAGTACATGTAGGAGTTGTTGCTTTTAAGAATTAGCCTAAACCAAAAAAGGAGAATGCCAAAAAGTAGATTTTACTCTTTCAAGATTGTATCATAGCTTATACTTTTGTTCCCTAACACAAAATCCACTTCATAACTAATCCGAGTTTGAATGGGGGGAAAAGTAAGTAGGTACCTCTAGGAAGGTATTTTTTTACCTAGTTTAATGAGACCTATTGTTGAGTGTAAAAACTTATTGTGCCTATCGAGATATTTTCTTGTAGCTTCTAATCTAAATTTACTTGTCCTTTGGTTTTAAGCAGATAATGGAAACTAAGATGAGTCTTGAAATTTGTTTCTTTTAGTATTTAAGTCTTTGAAATTGCAGTCCCTCTTTTCCTTTCTCTAATTATGTACTCAGTTATGTAGCACCTAACTATCTTTGTCTAGAACTTGATTATAGCTAATGCTTAATTTTCTAGTTGCTTAAGAGTTACATTATAAGAATCAACATAAGTCTTATTTTAAGTAAGGTTCAAATATTTTCTCTTCTCAAATATATTTTCCATTATGTTGTTCATTCGAGTTTTGTTTGAGATCTTCAACTCCTTCTGTACTACTTATAGTTTCCTTAGGCATTTGTATGCTATAAATCGTTTTGAATTTATTTGTGATCCCTTGATGATTGCTTGATCAAACCCCTTTAATTCTATTAAAAGTTATTAAATCTAATGGGTGGTTTCTTTTGGTAGAATTTTGATAAAGATGAATCTCAATTAGAGGGTGATCTAAGGATAAATATTTGCTAAAGTGGTCTTTGTTAGTTGAGATTTGACTTAACCAATGTGCATTCACAGAGCTTTATATAATTTTTTCCTGATAATTTATTTCTCTATTGATTGCTTTTCTAAGTGAAGTGACTTCCATCATATGTCAAATATGTTTCCCAATTTTGTTAACATTGTCTCTAAATCCATTAATAATTTCTTTTACCTTGGCATTGTAAGGCATCCTTATTCTTAAGAAACTTAAGTATAATGTAATTTTTAATGGCCTTAAGTTGATTCGATTGTCATACCAAAAAGCATGTATCCTTTTCATCACTAATCAAATTCTTGAAAACTAGACTAAGTTGATCCCTTTGTCAAAGCATCTGCATCAAATTCCAAGATACTCTGTATTAGAAGCTAAACCCTAGAAATTAATATTAGACAAGTAGTAGTTAAGCATACATTTAATCCATATTGCCCTTTTTATCATTGAACAGTCTCCAAATTCATTTTAAAAGCATCTGGTTCGTAGATTTACTTAAGAATATTCTTCATCTCCTTTCCTCTTTGGGCAAGAAGTATCTATCTATTCAACCCTAAAAGTGGAGGGATTGTCCACATCCCCTGACCACAAGAAGTTCTTGGCATCTTCTCCACATCTTTGATAAGTCCTTTAGGAAGAATTATGTATAGCTAATATCAAAATAATAAGGTGCAATATGTTTATACAAGAAAGAAACAAATTTTGCTAGCTTGAAGTTATGTACTTGATAGATTCTAGAAAAGGAAGGCAATCTCTAAAGGAAGTTTTTTTAATGGATATAGGGTGTCCTAGCTATCTGAATGGAGCCTATTGATCCTGGAGAGTTGAGATCGTACTAAGAGAGGTAGCATTAGGAGTACTTGTTAGATAAAGGATGCTTTTATTTGTATTAATTACTAGGTTAGACATCTTAGAGAAAGAGGTGAGAGGGCTCATAAATAATTTAAGAGAATTAGGATCAACTCCACATAACAAAAGAAAATTATCAACAAAAGACAAATCAAAGACTTTGAGGTGTTGAATTTTATAGTGAAAGCTGAATAAGCCATTTCCCTCTATATTTTGAGCTATAATCCTAGTAAGGATTTGATGGCAAGTGTGAATAGGTTAGGGGATAAGGGATCTCTTCATTTGATACCTTTAACCCAACTAAACATCAAATCAGGTTCTCCATTAATAATAATACTCTAATAGATTGAAGTTATGTATAATTGAACCCAATTTATGAAGAGCTTTGGAAACTTAAAAGCAAGAAAATTGTTAAGACTAAAGTGTCATTCCTATGAATCAAAAGACTTATTAAAGTAAATCTTTAAGAAGCAAATTTTAATTGCAGTTTTGACATTATAATCCTTGAAGAATTCATGAATAAGAATAAAATTACATCCAATATTCCTTCCTTATATGAATGCATTTTGACATGGACTAACAATAAGCTTTAATATAACTTTTAATCAATGAGCTAACATTTGAGTTGAGACAAATGAAAGTCTTTTCAAGCTCTTTAAGAATTTTCTTGCTATCAAAGAATTCCAACGTAGTTTCCACAACTAGATCACTTGTAAGAGACCAAGTGTTATGAAAAAATAGTAAAGCCATCTGCTCTTATCACTTTGTTCGGATTAAAGTTAAATAAGGTTGACTTAATATCTAAAGCAGAGAAGGGATTGGTAAGGAACTCATTCAAAGATTTGAACAAACTAGAGCAAGTGATATTATTAGAACCTGAATAAAAGACTAACTTAGGGATTTCTCACCAGGAGGAGATTTAAAGTGATTGAAGGAAATGGTTTTAAACATAACCTAATATCTACACATAGAATCATCACTTAGATAACATAACTTATTGAGATTCCTATGAGCCAATAAGGAATTATGGAAGAATTTAGCATTATGGTTCCCTTTTTAAAGCTAAAGAATCATAGATTTTTTATCTTAATAATGACTTGTGGAAGTTAAGAGCTTAAGCATAAATATCACAAGCTTAAATCTCTTAGCTTTTGAGTGGAGAATTTGAAGGATGGTTATAGCAATCATTCTAGAGATTCTTTAGTTACCATAATGTTGACATTAGTGTTAGGAAAAAGGCTCCTATTAAGAATTATTTAAGTTCATGTTTGATAGTTCTTAACTTCACCATAATTTGGTAACCTTTATATCCCAACACTTGCTTCTACAAACCAATCCAAAACACCCTTTGAAAACCACTAACCTTGGTTAAATAATTATTAAACGTAGAGGCGGCTTTAATAGAGGATATATTGTTAAGGTGAAGTAATTCTATTGAAGAGTGATCAGAACAAAAGGAAGGATCAAAATTAGCATAATTTTATTAGAAGAGGCTAGCTAAGTAGGATTTACTAAGGCTTTATTGAGCTTTTTCCTAATGAACTAGTCACCTTATTAATTATTATTCCAAGTGAAGAATTTCCATACATAATTCAAGTAAGTGACTCAAATATGATTAATTACAAAGTTGAGCTCATCCTTTACATTCTTTTAAATAAGTTTTCTTTCTTCTTCCTATTAAGAGTTCAAAATGCAATTCATATCCCCCAACATTAACTATAGAGTTAGGACCCAACTTGTATCCTCTTTTAATCATTCTATAATTTCATTCTTTGGAATGCTAGCTTAGCAAAATATATAATGGAGATAGTGATAGGAGTAGAGGACCATGAGAAAGATTGAGATAAGTAATACCTAATAAAATAGGCTTCTTTTCATGCAAAATATCTTTAAATATCTACTATTTATGAGGACTGTTAAGTACTCTAATGTTCAAAGCAAGAATTGACATTAGCAAAGAACAACTGAGATAGTCCCCAGCTAATTCCTCTTCTTGTTGCTAGGCTTCACTCTAGAACTAGTCTTGAAATCTTCTTTGATGCATTCTTTTGAAAGGAAGATGCTCATCTAAAGATCCTACTTAGAGGGCTAAAAACTAGGTTCATTCATATGGCTCGTACCATAATCATTAAGAGAGCATTTCATAATATTAGTTGCCATGTTTGACTAATTAGAGTTGAACTCTAAAGTATCTTCCAACATACTTGAGTTTCCAATGATAAGCTAACTACCTCTTATCAATACCAACCTCACCTACCAGTGCATGATCTTGCCTTATTCTTTAGCCCAAAATGCTATTTTGATCTCACCTTTCAAGAGGAGACTTTAACTCTAAAAGTTCGGAGTAAGTGATAATTTTAAAGAGTCTATCATAGTCCTCTATCTTGCTAACTAGTTTTTGATAGGTTTTTAAGAGTAGGAGAGATGTATTTCAATGTCCATAAGATCACTAGATTCAGTCTCTCGGTTGTAAGTGAATATGGAAGCTCTTTATCCTTTTCAATCCCTGTGCATATTCTGATATAATCTATTCTCTTCGGCTTAGCAGTTTGCGAGTCAAGACACAAGGGTTACTTCGAGAACTAATTATGTAACTCAACCTTAAAGTTGTCTAACTACATCCACTTTATTCATGTCTAAGTTCATCCTAACTCATCACTTTTGAAGCATTGAAAGTTCGCCTACCACATGTTATAGCCCATGCTTCGTTACACTCGAATGATTTATCTTGATTAGGGAATTTGAAGATAGATCATCATCTTTAAAAATTAAAAATCCCACCTAAGGAATGTAACTAAAACTAATAATTTAAAAGGAAGAAAGAAATACTAAATCTGAAAAAGTGGTGATTATGAGACGTAATTATTTAAAAATTAATATAAAAATCTAACAAATAACAAATGAATGAGTGGCCTATATTGACTTAATTATAAAGTCTATTAGCCTAGAAACCTCCAACCTTATTTATATGGAAAACTCCAACCTTATTTATATGGCCTAATGGTAAAAGCCTTCTAGTAGTTCACGAAGTTTTAACCTAAATACTTAACAATGGTTCAGTAATTTGGAGAGGATTCTCACGAAATTAAAAAAAAAAAATCATCACCCTTAACAAATAAGTCTAATGAACTTAGTGTTCAACAAAACTTTTTATATTTCAAGGTATTATTACATATTTGTCTATATGAAATGGAATATAGATTAATGTTGAATAACGGTATATTATCTTTCATCATTGGCTTACTCCATCCAGTGTCACCTCCATAATGTGAAAGAACTATAGGTTTCACAATTAGATAATTCCTCAAGACAAATACGTCCTTGGCATTTGTCTCCGTCACATATATCTGCCTCGGCCAGCCTAAATTTTTGTCCGTTCTTTTTCCCGAATGTATGACAACTGGATAAGAGGCAGCAAATAGTTGTACCACATGCCTCCTGTCCTATCATCATCCACAACTTTCTCTTTAATTAAGTCTCCAGCGCATGTGCACGTCAAGTTAAGATACCGGTTAACGAGTTCAGATCTTCTGTCTAATATTATGGTGTTTTATTATGTCCAATAAATTTCAGTCGTTTATTTATATGGGTCCTATATAAGTTCTGCGTGAGTCCTACAAAATAAATAGTTGAGATTTTATGAGATAGAATAAAACAGGATAATATTAGACAAAAAATCTTGATTCCCGTGAACTATTTTGTAGTACTTTGATGAATTGATTTGACAAAAATCTGAGTCCAAGGACTCGATATCTAGTTGATAAATAACGTCCATAAAAACATGCATGGTCGGCGCACCTTTCGCAAGGTTAACACCCTCCCAAAGCGGGTTTGGCACAAACATAAGAATGGTCTTAACAATTTTGAGCCAATTATAGGTTTAAATATCAAAAATGTTACATATCAGTCGATATGTTGTTTATTTGGTCTATTAAAATGATACACTTCAGATAAATAACGTCTGCAAAATTGTGATTAAGAAGAACCCTTATAATCGTCTTCTTTAACTACAAGTCAAGAGTAATCTTTTATAAGTCTTGTTCGGTGTGAAGAGGAGCTCTCACAGTATGCCTCAATTAACTGTTCTCAATCGTTACACTAACATAACTATATATAACTTAATTCTTCCCTTTTTGACTCACAACAATGAACTAGGGTTCAATATAGTTTATCCAATAAGCATTTGCATTTAAATGCATCCTTTCGTTGCACAACTATGTAGTATGCCAAAAGTTCTTCTTACAATTCAATTGTGATATATTTAACCAAATGTTTAGCTCATGTAAAACTACCTTTTTATTTCTAAAAGTTCTTGAGTTAATTAGGCTATCTAAATCAAGCCCTTAGATTCACTAAACCTCTATAAAAACTATTATTTAAAAATATTTTGAACATTTCAATTTTTTTAAAAAAAATAAACGACCTTATTTTGATAAAAGTTTTATTCGAAATCATTTAAAAAATCTCCAATGTTTGTCTTAAGATCAAAATTTTTATTTAAAGTCCAGAATAAAAATTATTCTAATTATGAAAAGATTTATGCCTTAAGCCTCTCATAAAAATGAGCATTGAATGATTAAACTCCATATTCATTGAAATAACTAAGATGAAGTTATAAAAAAATATTTGGGTGATTTGTTACATATGGAATGACTTCAATATTTCTTATTCTTAGTTTATGCGACTTGAATTTCCTTAAAATTCTCTTAAATTGTATTTGATCGTTCCACTTTACTCAATTGGGATCTTTTTGATGAAGTTGCGTATTGAATCAATTTTTTCTTTCATTGAACATTCAACTTGATCTTTCTCACATTACTTGATTTTTTATTTTTATTTTTTTATTTTTGCAAATAAAAAGAGGATTTTATTAATATGGTGGCTTACAAAAGTATTTAAATTGCAGTACAAAAGCCATGTAAAGATAATATGTGAGGCTCATGGTTTATACCGGATGTATGGAACAAAGAGTTGTTCCATACACAAGATTTTCAGGAGAGGAAGAGGTAGAGTAGTTTCCATCGCGAATTGTGTCAACGTACCACCCGATGCTAACTTTGCTAAATAGTCTGCAAAGCTATTAACCTCTCGATAAACATGAATAATGGACGACGTCGAGACAGAAAGTAAACGACGAATATTTGCAAGTGCTTTTTCGTACCTCCATGGCCAAGAGTCTGAATTATGGTTCAATAGCTGCATAATGCCCAGATTGTCTGTTTGAACCTGTATTTTCCAGAATCCACTAGTAACACAAAACCGAAGGCCACAAACTATGGCCTCTATTTCCATGGCAAAGCTAACATTCAAGTTATAGTATTGACACTCAGCAAACAAGAAAGCACCAGTGGCATTACGTACCATAAATCCCAAACCTGAAGGACCGGGACATCCGATCAAGGAGCCATCTGTGTTAAGAACAATGTCACAATCATCCGGGGGTCTCCAACACAACGTCATAATCACTGGTTTGTAAGGCAATTGAAAGTTACAATTAAAGGATCTGGCTAAATCAACCATTTTCTGTCGATTCTTTCGAAAAAATTTATGAACTCTCACCATGGAGGAAACATGATGTGTAATCGAGAGAAACAAAGAGGAGGCCGTGGTGGACTTATCCTCATAAACAAACAGGTTGTGTGTTTTCCAGATTTCCCAAAGGAAAGTAAGGTATGACCGAAATGATCACGTTCCTAGCAGTGTCCCCCCGTCTAAGAATGGACCACTCCCGGATAAATAACCATAGATCAGGTGGGAAAGATAAGTGAATATGTAACAGTGCTGAAAAATGACTCCAGATCAATCTAACCGAGGGACACTCATAAAAAATATGCTGCACACTTTCAGCTGCCAAGGAACAAAAACTACATTTCGTTGGATTGAGAACGAAACCTAAGTTGTTCAATGTTTCCGGGAATGGAAGAATGGAGTTATAGAGACGCCGCACAAAGATTGAGATCCGCTTTGGCAGGAACTTATTCCAGGCTTGGCGAATAGAGGCACTGATAGGGTTACGAGAGCGTACCAATTCATAAGCTGAGGAAAGGCTAAATTTGCCAGTAATAGTTGGCGTCCAAAGTCGCCGATCGGGACCATAAGAAAACTGCTGCAAATGAGAATTTATAAATGCAGCGTGGTCAGCTTGCAAGAGTGGTACTATGCAGCTCAACAACTCCTCGCGCTGGGTATAGAAATCCCGGACAGTGAGCTGTGGGAGAGGAAGGTGTTGTACTTGATCCAGTGAAGAAAAAGCTCCAAGACCTGACCAGTTATCTGTCCAGAATGATACCAAACCAGTACGGATAGAAATATACTCATGTTCCTGAGCAATCCGATTAACTTTAGCAACTCTCCGCCAATGCGTCCGACGTCGTGCAGTTGGTGATAGGGAGGTAACAAATTTAGCCCATAGACCCACTTGGTTCTTGACCTTCCACCAGAACTTAATCGAATAGGCAGCAACAATATCCTCCAATTTTCGGAATCCCAACCCATTCTCTTCCACCGAAAATGAGAGACGATCCCATGAACGCCAATGGCGTTTGGTATCTTCAAAATAGCTTCCCCATAAAAACTGTTGGAAGATCTTTTCCATTTTGTGTAGGATGGACTTAGGGGGTTCAATAGCAGTGAAAACGTGTTGTGGGATGGAGGATAAAACATGTTTGATCAAAATCATCCGAGCTGCAGGGGATAACCATTTATTCTTTCAGCTACAAACACGGTTCTCAATTGCTTCAACTAAGTGAGTGAACATACGCTCTATCTTCTTGCCCTGAAATAGTCGACAACCTAAATATTGCAAAGGGAAAGAGCCGTGGGCCATTTGCAGGAGCTGCAGAACATCTCTTTTATAATTGTGAGGCACACCTGCCGATAATAGAAAACAACTTTTACGCTTGTTTACCTTTTGTCCAGTGGCTGTTTCATAGTCGGCAAGCAAGAGGTTAAGTTGAGCTAGTGATCGTTTATCACTCCGGATAAAGATAATTAAATCGTTCTTTAAAGCATAGATGAGAGGCTGCTTCCGAGCTAGAAGGCACACCATAAGGCATTATCCGGCCTTACAGCACAAAAGATTGCATGGAGCGAGTCACAGCCTCCGAGACTAAAAGAAACAAGTAAGGGGACAATGGGTCTCCTTGTTTAATGCCTCAGGACGATTGGAAGAAACCCACTGGATTACCATTCACCGAAATTGAAAACCAGCTGGATTGAAGGGTCCCAATAATCAGCTTGATAATCCCACCATTAAAACCGAATACCGCCATTATACGGGAGAGAAATGACCAAGAAACACGGTCAAAAGCTTTCATCATATCCAGTTTGAGTATTATATTGCCACCTCGAGCAGGGTAGTCAATAAATTGGCATAAATCCTGAGCCATCAGTATGTTGTCCACAATGTCCCGCCTAGATAAAAAGGTCGACTGCTCTGGGGATATCAACTTTGGTAAAACAAGTTTCAACCGTTCTGTGAGTATCTTCGTGAATATTTTATTCAGGAAGGTACAAAGACTGATTGGTTTAAAGTCAGAGAAAGAATTTACATGTAGCTTTTTCGGCAAAAGAGTAATCAGTGTACTACTTACTGCACAGGGAACTAGAATTCCTGACATAAATTCGATACAGGCATCAAAGAGATCATGGCAGATGATGTCCCAACAATTATAATAAAATGCTCCACAATATCCATCAACTCCGGGCGCACTAGTGGACGATAAACTCATGACTGCTTGCTTAACCTCATCCATTGTAATCGGTTGTAGCAACAGAACATTGTCTACATCCTCAACAAGCCTCGGTATATAACTTAACCGCCTAGATGTCGCCTCCTCCTCATCCTCAACTACCTCCTTTAACAAGAGGGATTGAAAAAATCTAACCGCTTCAAGGTCAATGTGTGCCGGGTCTGTCAACCATTGCCCATTACCATCTCTAATCTTATGAATCCCCAATCACGTTCGTTTCTCCGCCAAAGAAGCGTGAAAATATGCGGTGTTAGCATCTCCCTCCTTAAGCCATTTCAATCTCATCTTTTGTAGCATAAAATCCTCTTGTTCGTGAAGCCTTAGTAACAATTCAGCTATGGATTTATTCAGCTTCATCAGAATATCATTAGTCCCAGATTCTTCAAACTCCCATTCCAACTGCATCACAGCAGTCTCTGCCAATTTCAGATTAAGAAAGACATCCCCAAATTTCTCTTTGTTCCACAATCTTAGGCAGGATTTGAGGCGACGAAGCTTTAGGAAAAACCGTAACATACCATAACATGCTAATGGTTGATCCCAATTGAGTTCACCGTATGGAGGAAATCAGAACGACGTAGCCACATCCGCTGAAAACGGAATAGTCGTGGACAGGAAACTTGCTCTGTGTTAAATTGGCACAACATCGAACTATGATCAGACCCCGTTCGGTTTAAGTTCTGGATTGTACAAATCGGAAACAAATATGCCCACTCTGAGGTTACCAATGTCTGATCTAACTTTTTCATAACCTGACAGTTGGATCTATTGC
>JANPWT010000008.1:41001297-41012869 GCA_024678245.1 Erythroxylum densum | reverse complement strand
TAAAAAAACTCAACATCAGGTTATTTTTGCTAAAAAATTAAAAATTTAAATACTTTAGTGTTATTTTTTTAAAGTTTGAATTAGTATTGAAATTGATTAAATTTTGAATTTACATTAACATAGAATTTAACCTTAAATTATTTTTATTGAAAATTAAAATTTGAATTATTTTACATTTTTTTTAAAGTTTAAATTAGTATAATAAAATTTAGTAAAATTTTGAGTTTTTTTTAATAATTAACCTTTTAAAATCATCCAAACCAATGATTTGGGTTTCTTACTGTACTGGAAGAAAAACAATATGAAATCATATTTAAGGGTACCAGTCGATACTGACAATTTTGCATGGTATCAAATGGTATTTTGTTTGAAAAATAGGGAGACAATTTTGAAAAAATCAAAATATTTAACCTAACTCTCTACTTCTGCTACATCTCTCCCTCTCACATTTCTCTCTCACACTCTCACAGTCTCTCTATGTTCTCCTCTCCCTCTCCGCCGACTATCCTATTTGGCATCTCTATTCACTCTTCTTCCACTTTCCTCATAGTCATACACTTCTATGATATCTCCATGCACTTTCCACACCACACCACCATCGACCACCACTACTCTTCAGCTGCCGCTTCCAATTGCCCACCATTGTTCCTAGTGCGTATAATATGTGGAGTGTAGCAGAATCAGTAGGATGGCAAAAGGGCCTAGCCTCAATCCGAAGTCAACAGTCTAGGCCTGAGTTGTTCAGGAGTTGGGCTGTGTGAAGCTTCGACCTCGTTCCTAATCCCGAAGTGACAATTGTAGATGGTCCGGTTGTAAGAAATTTTAGCGTCAGCATTAGCAGGTTCGCTGCGACGAACCTTTGGCTTCGCTGCAACGAACTATGAAGGTCAAGTGCAATGACCTTTCGAGTAAAATTCGCCACCTCGAAGTCCCAAAATCCAACACCCATACCGTTCGGAAGAAATATACCGCGGTGAACTTCTGGCTTCACTGCGGTGAAGTCTTGAGATCCCACAAGAATACCTCTAGAGAAAGGTTCACCGTGACAAACTATCTGGCTTCGCTGCGGTGAAACCATCATATCAAAACCTAGACCTAAACATCCAACAACAAAAATACATACAAGCTATCATCACAACATCTTATTTCATCACTAACAACAATTCACAATCTCAACAAAGAAATTAGTTATGAACATACACAAAAGATCTTCATCAAATCCAAATTTCATTAACTAAATCAAAGAGTTTGAACAGCTTTAGTTACATATCAGAAGCCATATCAATGGCCTAGTATAAAACACAAAATACAACCAACAATGAATGCTCATGTTGATATGCCTATAATATTACCCACATTTACTATCTTAATTACAAAAATCTCTAATCTTGGAGTAGCCAATCTTTGCATGGATCACCAATTCTCTTGTTCTACACCTGAGGAGTGGAAAAAATAATGGATTGAGCTACTAAGCTCAATGGCTAATATGTTTATAGCTAGTGATAGCGAGCCATATGTCAAGCATATTCCCTATTCATATATGTAGACATCCCATGCATTTAGCAATCCAATTTTCCACAGTTCTACTTTCAATCTCATAGTTCATCACATTCTCACATAAATCATATCATGTAACTCAAAATCATCAATATAACACTCAACTATGCATCAAGCTTACAGATCGAAGTGCAATACATAAACAAATGGCTCGAGGTCCCATGAAACAAAACGGAGAAATCGAAGTTTACATCATAATCAAAACGAGTCCAATTCTTAGGATCTCGTATGCTACAAGCGGGCAGCTAGGGGAAGACATTAGTCAATGTGCATGTGAAGAACTGAATGGTTCCTCTCTTGCCCAATCATAAACAAATTTTTATGCTCAAATCAATGTCATCATAGAATCATATTTTCATGCTTCTTATGCTTTTTCCTCTTTTGATCCATAAAAAATGTCATAACATCATTTAATGCATAATCATAGTAATAACTCATCATGCATTTCATAACAATCACAACAATTCAATTCAAACAATTTAAACACTCAAGAAAACAAGAATTGACTCATTATCACGATAACCATAAACATATTAACCACCTAATTTGCTTGAAAATCTAAGTTCAATTATGCCCTTCCTCTTATTCTTGAGTGAGTTTTTCTTGGTTTCCTAAACCAACCCAAAATCTCATTCAACCCACATTCAAATGGAAATCTATAAAACTTCAATAATCAAAGGCAAAATCAATCTTAAACTCAACCTAATTGTAGTTCATATAGGTTAGTAAAACTAGTTGAAAACCTATAACATCCATCTAGGGTTTCATGATTCTATTCTTCTTCCTTTACTCCCAACACAAACCCATTTCTCTAATTCCTAACTCTTTTTTGTTTTTCTACAAAAGCAAGAAGAAAAGATCAAGATTATCTTAAACTTAGCTTAAATCTTCTTCTTTCTTCTTCTTTCTCCTTTGCTTTCTTCATTTCTTAGCTTTCCCAACACTCTCATGAACTCTCTCTTCTCTTTTCCCTCTTCCCACGTTTTCTCTTCTTCTCTCTTTTAATTTAAGACTACTTTTTATTCTTGTGCTTCCCATTTTACCCTTCATTTGTTGTATTCTTCCAAAATTACCCTTCTTTTGTCTTTTATAACCATTACACTAACTTAATACTAACATCTCTATTTAATAACTCTAATTTCTATTTATGCTTGCAAATTTAATAGACTAAATGATAGGAAAATAAATAAAAAAATTAAAAAATTGGGGTCCAACAGACTGCCCAGTAACCTAAAACGACGTTGTTTTGCTTTTTTTTAAAATAAAAAATTCAATCCAAGTCAAGTTCGGGCCTGAGCCCGAAATAGTAGGGATCCAATCAACTAGCCCATTACCATCCTTATGAATCTACATATTTGGAATTTCAATTTTCCAGATCTAAATCCAAACTAACCCGACTCGATATTTAATTGTGTTTCTTGATTTTTTGGGTATTTTTTTGCTCTGAATAGCAATTGCATTATATTTGGTTGTATATTTATGTTTTGTGATGGTTGGAACTGATGGCATTGTTCAAATTATTGAAATTCTTGGAATTGTTTATGTGAGTTGGAAAATTTGAGTTTGAAAATTAGATTTGTTTGTGTAAGTTGGTTCAATTTCAATGTAATTTAGGCAGTGTCCATTTATGAAAAAATGTAATGAATTGGAAAATTTAAATTTGAAATTTAGATTTGTTTGTGAGAGTTGGTTCAATTTCAATATAATTTAGACATTGTCAATTTATGAAGAAAATTAATGCATTGAAAAATACGGGTAAGAAACTAAGAGTATTGATTAAAATTGGTGAATGAAAGATTGTTAAATCAAAGTTGAGAATTAGGATTTTAATAACAATATTGATTAAAATTAATTAAGAAAATAAACTTATTATAAGCATTATAAATTTAATTATATAACTAAACCAATTATATTAGTTTATAGTTGAATTATGAGATTATATATAGTAAATTGTAAGCTTATAGTTGTGAGTTATGGTTGAAGTTGAATATGCTATAGTTTTGAGTGTATGTCTTTAGCTTATGGTTAAATAATGTAATTATATAAAATTATTTATATTATATAAAATGTATACGTGTATTTTGTAATTGTGTACATTGAATACATGAATTGTTAGTTTTTGACTTATTGGTAAAGAAATTAAATTGTGTATGATGTAATCATATAAAATGAGTTATATTATATAAGATGGACATGTGTATTGTGTAATTGTGTATGTTAAATACTTGAATTATTAGTATTTGACTTATTGGTGAATTGTGTTGAATGAAATTGAATTGTGTGTGATGTAATCATACAAAATGAGTTATATTATACAAGATGGACATGTGTATTATGTAATTGTGTATATTGAATACTTGAATTGTTGATTTTTGACTTAATGGTGAATTGTGTTGGATGACATTGAATTGTGAATGATGAAATCTTACAAAATAAGTAATATTATATAAGATGGATGGTCGAGTTGTCAAGCCCCCAAAATAATTCTAATTCTTCAAACATTTGTAATTGTCGTGGAACCAAGTCGAATCCCTAGAGAATTAAACACTAGCTTCATAATTTCAATTAATAAAATTAAATAGGGGTTCTTTATTGATTAACTAAAATTAATATGAAAACAAATTAAATCCACCAAATTTAAAAATGAGAATGTCAAGATTAACAAAATCCGATTCAAGGGAAAGATATCATCTAATTGTAACAATGATCATTGGTCTAAAAAGAATATTTGTTATAATTCAAGTAGTTAGTCCGAAACATATTATAATAGTCGTAATAAGTTCCAAATTTTTCTAAATTAATTAATTCAAACATAGCATCCAAATCAAAACTTATCATTCATTAATTGGGTGTAATAGCATTCATATCAAATAAATGATAACCATAAGCTTAGTGAAAAAAATAACCCTAAATTAAATAACCGAGATAGCTGTAATTATTCAACCTAGTTTTCTTGTTTATCATAAGTTAATTATGCAATTTCATAAATAACCTATTTGCTACTTGTACCAATCTTTCATGACAATTACAGATCATTGAATTCATGGATAGCGATAGAATAATCAATATTAAATTAATTTTTTATATTAATCAAATATTAATCATTCATCAAATATAAGAACTCAAAACAAGAAATTCTTGTATTAAAACATGAATAAAAGGTAAGAACACAAAACCTCACAAGGTTACAACTAGATTTTCGAATCCCTTTGAATCAGAATGATTGAGTTTAGCCACATGGCTTTTGCTCCAGTAACAAAAATAGAAGAAAGATTAAGAATTGTGAAAAACATAAGAAGAGAAAACCTTTTTCTGTTGTGAGGAACGTCCCTTTTATAGGATTTTCCTAATCTAATCTTAATCTAACTCTACCTTGCAAAGATGTCTATCTATAACAAATTTAAATTCCTATATGATAGGGAAAGAAGGAAGCTTCCTAGTTAAACTCCAACTCCTCAAGTGATCAGCCTTATCTATCGTAGCAATCTCTTCACTTCTTCCAAATTCGTGGTTATCATCAATAAAGTCTCAATTTGATGGAATCTTTACTTTTCATCTCCTAAAACAAAATAATCATTAATTTTCATATTTAATCACCAAAATAAATCTAAAACAAAAGAGATAATATCAAATAATATAAAAAGATAACATCTTATCAAATTCCCCCATACCGGACTTATGCTTGTCCTCAAGCATACATCAATTCAATATATTAATCATCTTCATAACAACCTCTCATTTCCTTTCATGTTATCCAAAAATGTCCAAAAGCTAATTCACATTTAAGGGTTAAGATAAAATAACAATCGAGAGAATAAGCACTCATAGGACATATTGTTAAAACATAGCATCTCATCAATACCATCAAAATCAAATGAACAAAACTTGACACCCTCACAAGTATTTCACTCTATACGCTCAAAGTGTTTAGGGTTCATTAAGCTCTCAAATCAAAACATAACAAGTTATTTCCATAAGCTTGTTCAAGAATCATATCTCCACCACTAAACAAAATGAACTTGATGCATAAATCAAAGGGACTTTATAAGGATTGTAATGTGGCTTAGTTAAGGTATGACAAAATGAAGCCTTTTGGCTAAATAAATTGAATGAATTCATACAAACTTATCCACACAAGTTTCAACTTAAATCAAAATTCACTTAATTCAAATATCATTTCTTTCAATCACTTTTGCTTTTCTTTTTTCTTCCTTTTTTCCTTTCATTTTTAAAACAAAAATATCAAAGAGGAGATTTCTTTTTTACAATTCCCCTCGATTCTATAAAAAATCAAAACAATGAAACTTGAGTAATTGAACTTACTTTTCATAAAATTAGTTAAAATCTTATGTAAATAAGCTCGAGACAATTCCTTCAATTTAAGAGGTTCAAAATCATTAAGGATATCAACGACAAAAAGTAAAATTTGGCTTGTAACAAGGTTATTATGCAATGAAAGAAAGGTTAAGGCTCAAATTGGTTTTCTAAGGATAAAAAAATGAGGTAGGTTTGTTTAGGTCAAAAATGGTTATCCTAAATGCTCTCATTATCTTTAAACACAAGTTCATCAAAAATGTGGTCTCAATATGTATTTAAAAGCAAGTTCTAGCATAAACATGCTATGTTTAATAACACACAACGAAAAGATATATATGAACATATATGTGACATATACTATTAGGCTTAAAGCTCACATAGGTGTCAAAAATGCATCAAGTCTTGCACACTTTTATTTAACAAAACCAATGAGATGCTTGAAATAATTTAATGAGAAAATTAATCATGCATTTCTCTCTCATGCATTAAATCTTAAACCAAAAAAATTTATCTTAAATTAAGGATTATTCATGAACAAAAATATAGTAATTATGAAGCTATCATGAAAAATAATTAATATATGAATCATAGTATTCATGAGTCCTAACATAAATCAAAAAGTTTATCATAATATAAACACTTGCTCCCCCACATCTAAATCATACATTGTCCCTAATGTATGCATAAGGTACTCACAACTCAACAAAAGTAATTAAAGAAAATAAATAATAAAGGACTCCCCTGAGGTGTGAGCATCGGTAAAGAGAAGTGTTATGAAGGTGTGACTATTGTTGGACTACTTGTTTGGCACTGCATGAATCTCATTTATGGAATTAAAACAAAACATATTTGGGTGCATTTATTGCTTGGAAAGGAGGGCTGTTGTTGTTTTCTATGGAGTGGGTGAAGGCTACGTGAGTGATGTGTTAAAGAAGGGCTATTGTTCTGCATTTGGCTGGTGGAAGGTTGATGAGTGTTTTGTTTATGTCTGTCAAAAGAGAAACATGCAGACATTAGGATAGGGATTTTTAAAAATATTTTAAAAATGAAAAATAAAATTTGTTAAAATAAAAAAGTAAATCAAGAAATTAAATAATAAAATGAGAGATTAAAAAATTACGTTTTTTTTCAAAACACTAAATGGCATAAGGCGAGATCTTGCCTTATGAGATTTAATAGTCTAGAATTTTAAGACCTCTTTTCCCTTAAGCTAATAAATTTATGTTTCAAAAACATGTAAACTATATATAAGTAAAATAAATTCAATAAAAACTATCAAATTATGGGTTGCCTCCCAAAAAGCGCAATTGTTTAATATCATTATACTCAATGTGGCTTTTTTCTTCTCCAACTTCTAAGTAATTGCAATTTTGTACTTCTTTAGTAGTGTTATTAGCCCCTTCCTCTTGCTCGATAGTCAATATTTTTTAGCTGATTGTAGGTAATGACTTTCCATCACCTAAATAGACTTACTTTAAGCAATCAGGTAACAACTTCAATTATATCTTCGAAGCCTACAAAGTATAAGGTAAGACTTTCTTGTGAGTTATATTAAGTTCATCATTTAAAGTTTCCAAATCTATTAGCATTACTAATAATGGTTCTATAACTTCACAAGTTTCATCAACTTGCTCATTCACGTCTGATTTAGCTTTAAGCTCTAACTTATCTTCATCACTGTCTTCCTTAAACATATCATGCACAAATGAATCCATAATATCCATATGATAAATTGAAAATCATTCAAGTACTTCATTGCTTCAAAAATATTGAACTTCCCTATCTCTCCATCAAATTCAACATAAACAGTACCCTTATCCACATCGATTTTCATCTTAGTAGTCTTTATAAATGACCTACCCAATAGAACCGAAGTCGAATGATTAACATTATCTCAATCCATTTTCAAGATTTAAAAATCCACTAGAAATACCAAACTGTTAACTTGGACTAAAACAACTTTTATAACACCAATAAGCCACACATACGAACAATTAGCTAGCTAAATAATCACGTTAGTTTCTTGCAAAGAATTTAGATTCAAAGCTTGATAAATTGACTATGGCATGACATTAATAGATGCGCATAAGTCTAGCATGACACATTCAATTTTCTTATTGCCAATAACACATAGAAGTGTAAATATACTTGAATCTTTGCTTTTTCTAGTAATTTTATCATAGCTGATACATTCTTACCCACAATTATTCTTTCCTTGTCCTTCAGCTTCCTTTTATTTATGCATAGTTTCTTCAAGAATTTTGAATATTTCGACACTTGCTTGATGGATTTAAAA
This sequence comes from Erythroxylum densum, assembly GCA_024678245.1. Classification (NCBI taxonomy): domain Eukaryota; kingdom Viridiplantae; phylum Streptophyta; class Magnoliopsida; order Malpighiales; family Erythroxylaceae; genus Erythroxylum; species Erythroxylum densum. The sequence goes on along the minus strand of JANPWT010000008.1, from coordinate 41,004,699 downwards.
AGTGATATATTGATTTCCACCATTTTAAAGGTTTCTAAGATCTCTCTTTTATGCTCATCTTCTTTTGGTTCAGTTAACTTACTAGGAAAAGGAGGCAAACGTGCATTAATTGATATCGATGAAAATGAATCATTTTTTCACCTTTCTTTATTCTTGAATTAGAAGTTCTTCCTTCTTTTCTCCATCATCATACTTCTCTTCCTCCATTAGTAAAGAAGTTCTAGATTGAATTTTCTTACCACTTCTCAAAGTCATTGTACTCAAATTCTTCTTAGGATTCACAACCGTTTGGGAAGGTAATTTTCCTAATACTTGAGCTTCCAATTTATTTAACGAGGTGGCTAATTGAGAGATGTGATTTTCTAAGTTCTAAAGGCTTGTCGTTGTTTCCTGTCAAAATTGTTGAGTATTATTAGCAAATACCTTAACAATTTCATCTAAAGACATACCTGAATTTGAAGATTAAGGTTGAGTATATATAAGGACTTGAGGTTGTTTAAACTTGTAAGGTTGATATCGTTATTAGCCTCTTTGATCAAGTTTAGATAATCCCTCCATCTTGGATTGTAGTGATTGGAATATGGGTCATATTTTCATTGAGGTTGGCCAGGAAATCCCCTTATCGCATTAGCTTCTTAAAGAGATTATTGTTGCAATGTAGGACACATATCTATAGGATGTCCTGGGAATAAGCATATTCCACACACTCTTGTTGATTGCAATTGACCCACAACCAATTGACTAACTAGAGCAGTTAAATCTAAAATTTTATCCTCGGGGTGTGTGTTACTTACCTCATTCAGACGCTTAACAACTTCATCCATACTTGTCCCAAATTGTTGAGAATTTTTAGCCATAATTGATATCAATTGTCTAGCCACCTTAGGCGTTTTGTTTATCGAAGCTCCTCCACTAGTTGCATCAACCATACTTTGATCCATTAGCAATAGTCCTTTATAAAGTATTGAATCAGAATTTGATCAGGAATTTGGTGACGTGGGCAGCTGACTTATAACTCTTTAAACCTTTCCCAATATTTATATAATGTTTTTCACATAATTTGACTAATTCCACATATCTCCTTTCTGATATTCGTTGCTTATGATGCAGGAAAAAGCTTCTCTAGAAACATTCTTTTCATCTCATTCCATGTTGTCATTGAACCAGGGGGAAGATAATATAGTCAATCCTTTGCCTTATCTTTCAATAAGAACGGAAAGGCCTTGAGATTAATTTATTCTTCTATCACCCCTTGTGGTTTCATTCCCGACTAGAAAACATGAAATTCCTTTAAGTATTTATGTGAATCTTCTCTTGCAAGACCACAAAAAATAGGCAATAAGTGAATCAAACTAGATTTTAATTAATCGACCTCAACATTTGGAGATTGTATGCATAAGGGTTGTTGATTCAAATTCAATGTCGCTAACTCCCTTAACATTCTAGAGTTGAGATTTGCCATCTTTTCTTCCGCTTGTTGAAAATTAGAGTCTTCACTAATTGTTAGTTATACTTCAACTTTCACATCTGAAGGTGAATGAATGGTTTTTTGCCTAGTCTCTTTCTGTTTTCTCAATTTCTAGATTATATTGCAATTTACCTATCTGAGAAGCATGAGTAATACAAGACAAAAGGTTAGCAATAACTATAAAATAAGAACGTAAAGAAACTAAGAAACTTGAAATAGTTCCCTAATAACGACACCAAATTTTAGTTGGGTTGTAGAAGCCCCTAAAATAATTATAATTCTTCAAACTTTTGTAATTGTTGTGGAACCAGGTTGAATCCCTAGAGAACTAAACACTAGCTTTTTAATTTCAATTAATAAAATTAAATGGGGAGTTTTGGATTAAATAACTAATTAACTAAAATCAATATAAAAACAAATTAAATCAACTGGGTTTAAAAATGAGAAAGTCAAGATTAACAAACTCCGATTCAAGGGAAAGATCTCATCTAATTGTAACATTGATCATTGCTCATAAAAGAATATTTGTTGTAATTCAAGCTTTTAGTCCGAAACATATTAATGGTAGCCATAATAAGTCTCAAATTTTTCTAAATTAATTAGTTTGAACCAAGCATCCAAACCAAATCTTATCATTCAGATGTGATAGCATTCAATATCAAATAAATGATAGTAATAAGCTTAGTAAAAAAGACTAACCCTAAATTAAATAATTGAGATAGCTACAATTATTCAACTTAGTTTTCTTATGTTAAATATAAAATTTCATAAATATCCTATTTTCTACTTCTAGCAATCTCCTAAAACAAAACAAACATTAATTTTCATATTTAAGTACCAAAATAAATATAAAACAAAGGAGATAATATAAAATAATATAACAAGATAAAATCTTATTAACGGACATGTTTAATGTGTAATTGTGTGTGTTGAATACTTGAATTATTGTTTTTGAACTTATTGGTGAGTTATGCTGGATGAAATTGAATTGCATATGATATAATCATACAAAATTAGTTATATTATATAAGATGGACATATGTATTGTATAATTGTGTGTGTTGAATACTTGAATTGTTGGTTTCTGACTTATTAGTGAATGGTGTTGGAGGAAATTGAATTGTGTATGATGTAATCATACAAAATGAGTTATATTATATAAGATAGACATGCGTATTGTGTAATTGTGTTATTTTGGATTTTTAAGTTAAACAAAACATATTTTGTGATACTAGTTGATAATAAAATTATCTATTCTTTATTTATTTTTATAGATAAATGGAAGAAAGTTCAAATACTCCCAACATTTAACCGCTTCAAAAAGATACAATGATCTAGCTTGAATTCATGTCGAATTGGTCTCTGGTATGAAGAATCATATCATTTGCTTGTTTTGTAACAAGTATTTAAAAAGTAGAGAAATCACCCGATTAAAGAAGCATTTAGTTAATACTAAAGGAGATGTAGAACCTCGTAAAAAAGTAAGTCATGATGTGAAGTGACAAATGAAAACTTTGCTTCAACAATATCAACATGAGAAAGACAAAAGACAGAGATTGAATTATGAAATTAGAGTGGAAGTTCGTTTACTGGTGTTTATGACAATAATGGAAATGTTGAAAATGGTAGTAGTAATAGTGTCCCTTTCCAGTAAGAAATAAACGTTGCATTTAAACCTGATGTTAGAAAAAGAAGAAGGCGAATGACGAATTTTTTTGCACCATGAATAACTCTAAAAGCCCAACTTTCAATTTGTAGTGTCATGCAATCAAGAAATGCGGCTCACAATGTAGATATGACAATAGTTAGATGGTGGTATGATACAGGTGAAGCATTCAATGCTTCTCAATCTTACTATTATCAGCATATAGTGTATGTTATAGTTTCTTACGGTTCGAGATACAAAGCTCTTTCTATTAATGACTACAAAAGTA
>JANPWT010000008.1:40970248-40986865 GCA_024678245.1 Erythroxylum densum | reverse complement strand
ATTAAGCATGATTTAAATGAATTATGAGGCTTTGATAGATTAATTTTTGGAGTCTAATTATTATGTTAATGTTAGTAGGGTTTTATTATATGGTTTAGTTGTATTAAAGTAGTAAGAATGTTGAAGGGCATTTTTAGAAAATCACTTAAGGTTAAAAGACATAAGGCATAAAGGAAATGGAAAAGTGGACATTTTATGCTCATTAAGGGTATTAAGGGAAGAAATAAGGGTGTCTTGCAATTAAAGAAGCCAAAATCGTGAATGAGAAAAGGGGGAGGAAGAGAGTTTCGGTGGTTTGAGAGGAAGGAAGAGAGAATCAACTAGGTTTCAATTTTCTTAGCTTTCAAGAGAGATTTTGAGGTTGTGAAAGAAAAGAAAAAGGTATAGGAATAAAAGAACTATCTTTTGAGCCAAGAAACTCACTATTTAGTGAAGATTCAAGGTAAGTGTAGTTTGGATTCTTTGGATTTTTGGAAGTATTTTGGTTCATGAAGCTTAAGAAATGTATGAGTTTAAGTATTCTAGGATCAATTTTAGTGTATATATTTCTTTGAGTTCTCAATTGGAATTCCTATTGAATTGGGATTTTTGCCAATATTGAAGGAAATCAAGGGGAGAGGCAAGATGAGCAAGAAGAGAGGCATCTTTGAGCAATTGTCAACTAAGGGATTCAAGGTGGGTTACATTTTTATAATTGAGTAATAATCTATTAATGCTTCTTCCAAATTAAGAAAGTTAAATGTTTTCAATTTTGTTATAAATGTGCATTTATTGCTCTTTGAATACTTTGAGAAAGTGTTATGTGTTTGGTATGTGAATATTATTTTGATGATTTATGAAAAGAATATGAAAATGATTTTTGAAAAGATACTATGTTTTGAAATCATTTTTCAAAAAAAGTGTCATTTTGGGAAATAAGTTTACAAGTTATGAAATACATGTTATGTGAGTTTGGTTTGGTCCATTATGTATGTCAAGTGCACTTCAACTAAAGGCTTCACCCGCCTACCCGCTAGTGACACAGAGCTCCTTCACGGACTCTCTCATGTTCACGACTACACAAAACTACTATGTGGGATTGTGGTAGTTCGTTATGTTTATGACTACACGGGACCATTACATGGGACGTGTTAGTTCATTCTGTTTATGGACCTCCTAAACTATTTTGATGTGCTTATGTGTTGATTAGTTTATTGAATGCATGATTTGGGTTGCTTATAAATTGTTTGATAAATTGAGAATTGGGAAATATGTGCTTCATGATTCAATGTGAGTTTTACAATGGAAATGAATACGTCAATGGTTTTTGCTTGTTTCTCGATTATAAAACTATTATCCACGAGCTTTTTAAGCTCACCCCCATTCTGTCCCATCTTCAAGTAATAAGCAAGAGATCGAGTGATCGAGAGTCGAGGCATCACTCTAAAGTTGCATCTTTTTGTATTTTATGTTAGTTTATGAGAACATAAGGCTTTAGCTACATTTCAAGTTTTATTCTCTCATGTGTATTTCGTATTTTTGGGTTTTGAAACAATGATGTATTGTGGCTTGAAATACCCATTAAAGCTTTGTAAAAATCTTATCTTTTCAGGTTAATGATATATATTTCGTTTGCTCATGATGTTCCAAGTTTGTACACTACATTTTTTAGTTTTCATAGGAAAAACTTAGTGTTCTAAATTTAGGGGAAAATATGTATTAATCTATGCTAAATTAGATAAATTTGTCTTTTGAAATTTGTAGCTTATCTTTCTAGCTTTCTAACGATATATAGTATGAAATTTTTGGATATCGGAGTTGAGAGATATGATCATTATAACTAGCGATGCTACAGAGGATGTATATGCAGGACCAATTCGATCGCAATCGCACTAGACACTCTCGTGATCGCACCAAACACTCTTGCATCGCACCTTCATTCCTCACGATCGCACTTTTATCCTCGCGATTGCACCTTCATTCTTCGTGATCGCACCTTTATTCTCGCGATTGCACCTCTATTCCTCGCGATCACACCTGAAGGGTTTTCCAACTCTAAACATATTTGATTCTTTTGGCTATAACTTTGCCATCCGACCTCCAAATGACTTGATTTTTAAACCAATAGATTCCTAACACATTTATCTATCTCACAAAAAAATTGGTAGCTTAGGCTTTGATTCAAAAAATATTTATGGAAAGAAAGTGAGGGAATAGATTGGAAGAGCGTGAATTGGTTATTTTGCTGAACATACTTCGGTATTTTAATCATATCTTGAGCTATAGAGCTCAAAATAAGATGATTCTTATTTCAAATTTAACTAGAGACATAGAGCTATGATTTTTTTGAAGAATCCATTTGAATTTCCACTACCTGCCTGGTGTGGGCTTCGGAATCAAGACCCAACACTTTTGGTATCAGAGCAAGAAGATGAATTGTTGATGATTAAGGAGGTTACATTGAAATAACCCTACAGGGTGATCTGGTCACGTTTTATGACTTCGGAGTTGGACTCTGAAAATAGGGTCTAAAACATGTATATTGCCTAACAACACTGAGCCAAACTTAGGGGAGCAAGTGAATGCAATGACTTGGAGGAGTAGAAAAGAGTTAAAAATTAAGGAAAAAAAGGATATTGTACAATAAAAATGATAAGAAGAAGCAGAAAGAGAAAGAGGAGCAGTTAAAGAAGGAAATGTTAAAGGAGTACAAACTAACAATTCCATACTTAAGTAGACCTGTGAAAGATATAAATAATGATTAGTTTGGTAAGTTTTTAGAGCTTCTTACACAATTACATATTAATATCCCTTTTATTTAAGTTTTTTCTTAGAAGTCAAAGTACACCAAGTTCCTAAAGCATCTTCTTTCTAGCAAGAAGAAAATTTAGGAGTTGTTAATGGTTACTTTAAATGAAGAGTGCTCAACTGTCTTAAAAAATAAAAGTATCTTAAAAAATCAAGGATATGAGGAGTTTTACTATCTCTTGTAATATTAAAAGTTTGTTAATGCAAGAGAATTATTAGAATATATGCTACTATTAAAGATATATTTCATGTTTAAGAAGTTAATGTTGAGTGAACTTAAACTAACTAGGATGAGCATAAAAGTAAAAGACAAGTCAACATGTTTTGTTTAAGGTCAGTTAGTTCATCTTCCTTATTATTTTTTTGACTATGGGTATGATTGATGATGTAGAGGTTTCCTTGATTTTAGGACAACCTTTCCTAAATACTTCTAAAGCTATAATAGATGTGTGTGGTGAGAACTTAATCCTAAAAGTAGGGGATAAGGAACTAGGTTTTAAGATATCTAAAGCCATGAGGCATCCACGTGAAAAAGATGATACTTGTTTTTGTGTAAATATTGTTGACACCAAAATTTTTACATTTTTGTAGGAAATAATCACATAAGATTCAATAGAGACTTATATCATACAAGGAGATGGATAGCCATATTCTAATAGAGCATATGGTATATTTAGAAGATAAGCATATGAATAGGAAGAATAACTTTGAGGAGATTGAAAAACTAAAGGGGAGTTTGTTTAAGCCTTCAATTAAGGATTTCAGATTTGTGAAGTGATTGACGAAGGAGTTCAACTAAAAGAATCATAAAAAAAGTGCTTGTTAGGAGACAACCTAATGGTTTAGGTGTTTTTATTTCAATTTGGTAGTTTTTATAATCTTTAACATTATTTTAAATATAATTTTCCATAATTTAATTTTTTTTACATGTGTTTTTAGTCAAAAGCTATTCCAGGTCATAGATTTAAGTGCTTTTTTTAAAAACATTTCACTAATTAGTTCACAATACTCTTCGCCACTTCATACTTCTCTTTATGTAGTTAAAGAGGCTTTTTATTATTAAAGAAGTATTAGCTATCCTAATTTCCCTCTTTTCCCTTATTTTATAAATTTCATTGTTATTATATATTTGTACATTAGGAACAATGCACAACTCAAGAGTGGGGGAAGGAATTAATTACTTATTCTCATTAATTTTATAATAATCAACTTAATAAGGACTAATTTTAGAAAATTTTTAACTTTAAAGAGTATTGTTCAAGATAATTCATTATAAGTTTGGTTATTATTGTGATTTTAATTGTTTAAACAAATAATCATGATCATTGATGATTAAGTTAATTTTAATTTTCTTCATTAATTTTGAAAACGAACACTTGATTTACATTATGATAATTTGTGTATAATTTGGACTCACGATTGAGTTAAAAGTGAAATCTTTTCAAGGTTTTTTTCCACAAAAAATGTGTGAATAAGTGAACATTAAATAAATTTGCCATGTTGGCTTCAAACTAAATAAAAAGATTAAAGCTAAAGAGTAAAGCTAGTAGTTATTTGAAACGGTGACTTAATTGAGTAATCGGAAGTATTCATAAAAAGGTTTTTACTCTCTCGTAAAAAATTTAGGTGACTTTTTAAAAAAACTTCTAGATAATCCAATGTTATTTTTAAAGTCAATATTGTGCTTTTCTTTCATTAAGGGTTAAGAAAATGTTTGAAAGTTGAATTATCTCTCTTGTATATGTTCATTTTATACATTAGGTTGAATTTTGTAGATTGAGTTAAAGTCTGAAGAATTGTGAAGTTAAATGAAATTGAGTTATGGCTTGATGCAAATAGCTAAAATACCTAGTAATTGATGAACTTATCAATTAAATAAATAATGGAAAGTCTTTATTGATAGAAATAATTTGGTAAGTTCTTTCTCAAAATTGCTACCTATTTAAGTTAAAAGTGACGAAGTTGATTTATTTGAGGACAAACAAATGTTTAAGTATGGAAGAATTTTATAAGTTCTTATTAGGTTATACTTTTAGCATGAATTTTAAAGAATCTCTGAAATTTTTAGAATTTTTTAAGGACAAAAGGAGTAAATAGTAGTTAATAAGGGTCGAACTAGAGAATGTTATGATAAGAACGAAGACAATTTTGAGAACAAAAGGGGATGCCATCAAGATTTAACTAAAGAATATCAGGATTCCAATAATTGATGAGAATGAGAATTTGGATAGATCTAGATAGGAAAAACCTTATAACTATATTTTAGATTGATTTTTTAATTTAACGAGGGATCTATGTTATTTTGTAAATTATTCATGATTATATCTTATATTAAATTGAAATATGCTAATGTTGGACTCAATTTTAGATATTGGCTCATATGTATAAATAGATCATGACATGAATAATAACAGTCATATGGAATTCTAAAGATAGGACCATATAAATCTTTTAAGTTAGCGTCAAACCTATTGTAGAAATTAACATATATTAAATAAACACATCATCACTATCAAACACAAATATTTATCTAAAAGAAATTTTTATACAAGAATATTTTTTTAGTTTATCATTTGAAACATGTACTAATTTGGAATGTGACAAAGTAGTATGCATATTCAAACTAATATAATCACGTTTAACCAATGCTTAATAACTAATTATCTTATTTCATAGATATTCCTCTATTTATTATCGTGTAGGTACAACCAGGAATAGAGAGAAAACCATCCTAGAATCTCATTTTGTTCTTTGGCTATATAGGTAAGGTCAAACTTGATTAAAGAAATTCTTTATAACCTTTTTCTTCTTTTCCTACAGTTACAATTCTCTTTTTCTTGAGGTTCTTAAAAAACAAAAATTTAAAAAAAATGTAAGATGAGATTTTTTATCTTTCAATAGCTTACTGAAAGAAAGAAAATTAAACTTAAAATTAGGAACAAATAGAACATTGTACAACTAAAAGGTTGAAAGTAAAGAAATCTCTATTTGGTTAACACAACTAGTTGTATCATCTATTAAGAATGTTAATAATAGTTTTGAAGTTTGAAAAGATTCCTGAATCCAAACATGTTTGGGTATTTATGGTCAATTGCTTCAGAATCAATGATCTAGGTGCATACATCAACTTTATTTGCAAAACATAAACTACCAATTTTCAAATTACCAGCAAAGTTATTATCATTCTCTTTATTTTTCCTATAGTATTGACGTTTTATTCCCACTCCTTTTCCCTTGAACATTTTGCAATTACATTCATTCCATTACTAAGTTGTTCAAACTTAGAATTTTTTAATTTTTTTGTCATCCTCAAATGTTATCTCTTGTTCATTCCCTACATTGTTAGCTATCCTTGTGTTTGTTGATGTCTTTGATTTAGATTGGTGGTAGCTATCCTACTGCCATGAATCTAGATAACCCACAAGATTGAAGCAATTCTCTTTAATATGCTCATCTTGATTAACTTTTTCTCAGTTCCCTTCTTCTTTTTAGTTTTTTGCTTCCTCTAATCCAATATCATTCATCCAGACACTCATACTTCAATGTATTTTCTTTTAAGAATCAATCATCAAAATCATTGAATATGTTTTGTCAACATCAAAATCTATCATGTATCCGATTCCAAAGATCCCTGGAACAAGTAATATACACGAGCCCTTCTACGAAATCTTGAATTTAGTACTGTTCAAACTCATCAGAATCAACCTCTTTTTAAATTTTAATTCTTCGATCAACAAACCCCACCTTGTCTTTAACACCCAAAGCAATCTTGACAGCCCTACACCACGATCTATAGTTTGATCCAGTTGAACGGGCCGTTGCCAAAGCCATACCTAGTTGATCCGAGTTTTATAACATAAAGAGTTGTTTTCATTCCTTTTACTGTTGTTTCTCGACCACCCACTACTGATAATCACATCTACATATTCTCTAGACGAATCTTCCATCTCTTTTACTTGCTAGTCAACATCAACAATGCTCAAGAATTTTCAGGGAAAAGTCGGTGTGATATCATGAAGGAACCGAGTGTTAAGCAACACCAACACCACATTCTTGAGTAATTTCCCTTTGATTCGTCGATAAGAAATATTTATTTTTAGTAACTTTTGGATAAAACAATTAAGTATAACAATAACTGAGTGGAACATATACACTGGAAACGAATGAATGTCATTAGAATTTTGACAACAACTCTGAACAGTGGCGACTATTTTGCTAGTGGGCTATCAAGTATGGTGACGGAGGTGGATGGTAGTGGTGGTGCTGCTGCTGCTGCTGATAGCTCATGACAGTGACTATGGTGGCTATACATTCCTTTGGGTCAAACTATCTGGATTGTGTTCGCTCTATGGCTGGCATTTCACTCTTAAAAAAATATCCTTTTCTTCAAACACAATTATTCTACTTCCGTGAACTTACAAACCTTCTTCTCCTACTTAATTAAAATAAGGATTAATAATCGACATTCTTTTTGTTTTTGCTAAAAAGCCCTGAAAGAATCAGAAATTGCGGTCAAGAAAAGGAAATCAACGAGAGAGAAGAGAGGTTTGTTTTGACATTTCAGGCCAATGTTTTTATTTGACTTTTGATAATTACGTTAACCGAATCGTGTTGACAAACACTAAAGCGTGTCAAACAAAGTCGTTGTTTACTCACGATGTTTTGCATTTGACATTCTTCCGATTGGTATCAGGTGTAGTAGTCCCATGGTTTGCTAAATATTTATTTGCTGAAACGCAACTTATGCGCTTAAGCTTTTCAAGGTTTAGGTTAAAGCACTGTATCCGGAAATATGTGAGCTATAACATAATGATAGAGTTTATAAATTATCCCCAAACATTTATAACATTTTACAATTAAGTGCATTTTATGTAATGCTATATCATACAAACAACTACTTAAAGAAATGTCATATAAATGATTAGGGTTGTCTTATTTGGTAACTCTAAAACTAATTGTCATAGATTGTCCAAAATGTCTATATAACTTTGTCTAACTTCCTTATAAGATTTTGTAAGTTTGTGCAAAGTAAATTGCTTACCTAGTTTTCAATTGAATTGTCTCACAATATTCTCAAAGGCATTATGATGTGATATACATGAAACAAAAATAAAATAATACTAAAGAGTTATTAAGATAAGTGCATTTATCATTTCCTATAGTATAATTTTGGGGGTATCGAGTTTCGATCCTATGAGGACTAAAACAACTAATAATAACAATTTTCCTATTATCTACTTTAACTAAATAAATGATACAATTAAAGAGAAATAAATAAAACTAAAATAACAAATAAGATTTAAATAATCAAGTCGATAAAGAAAAATAAATAATCTATAGATATAACAAATCTAAATAAACAATTCCCCTGTAACTTGTCATATGTTTGAATTTATCTTGATTTAATGATTAGTTATAGTTATTTAGATTAATAGGAGTTCCAAAGTTACAATTGTATGCTCATAGTCAAGATAATACAATCCTTATTCTTAACTTTTTTTTACTAAAGTTCTCTCGTATCAAAACTCCTTAAGAATACATTAATGTGATTTATAAATTCCCATGATGAGTTTTCATTTAACTCTTATTATTCATAATGTAACCTAAGACATATATGATCTTTTACATTTGCTACTTTAATCTTATATAAGAATCTGAATGTTGAATCTTCTGTGGTTGTTACTTCAATATAAAATAACAAGCAAATATGAACAATTCTCAAAAAATAAGAATCTTTCATCAAATCAAGGAATCAACAAAAAGCATAACCTTAGGGTTAATCACATCTAAATCTAAATCTATATCATAACAAAACAAAACAAAAAATCAACAATTAATAATAAAGAACACACGATAAAGATAGAGTTTTCATGACTTGAATCATGATGCTTTTTGATTGACCTTGATGGAATCTTATTTTTCTCTAAAATTGTGTCTCCTTGACGTGTTATTGGGTCTTCTCTACTTTAGAACTGATTTTGGTTCTTCTAGACATCTCTCTCCATTTTTGTTATGTTTGTGACCTTTTTCTAATAATACCCTAGAAATTTTAACCAACATGAGACTATGTTGATCCCATATTCCTTAAACGCCACCAAAATCCTAATTTACATTAACTTCACATCTAAGATATCTCATTTGGAACACAGGCTTAAACACAGTATCATATAAGTGCTATGTTACTGAGCGTGGGATCATGTCTAGGTTGTATTCTTCATAAAACCAAGCTGTCAAAGAAGTCAAAAACACCAATTTTTAACATGGAGAGGACACATTATTGTGTTTTTTATGTGTTTCTCTACATACCAAGCAATCAAGAAGCAGAATGCACTCTTTTGCTGCACAAGTTGAACATAGGATCATGTTTGTGTTGTATTACTAACATAAGGTCATGTTAAAATTATGTTTTGTCCAAAAGTCATTTTAGAACTTTTCCAAATCAAATCCAAATTGACCTAATTCACTTCATCTTCATTATAAGGCTAAAATATGGCTTGTAAATAAAAATATAAATTAATTTAAGTACCAAATCTCACAAAATAACAAAATACAAGTTAAATGTTCTTAATTTTGTGTTAAAAGCATAGTGTAATTAGCACTCATCGCATTCACTAAATTGATAAGAATGAAGTAATCTTTGACCCTTTGAGTTTACCAAGAAAACTAATTAAGAAATAAAGGAAGAAAATACTTTAAAACATGCTCACTGAGGTATGAGAAAAGTGGCTATACGTGTGAAATTAAGTAAAATTGAAGCGTGATCATTGGTCAATTTAATTTAAGATATGGTTGGAGAAATTTTAGATGTGAACATAAACTCCAACTGGTCATTTACAAGCCTGTATAACTGATTGGATAACTGAATAATGAGATATGATCTTTAACACAGCTGCTGCCTAGACTATGAACATCTTAAAAAATTAGAGACATATTCATACATCTAACCAAGTGTGTGGCTTAGATTTGTGAACTAATTTGTAAAGTTATAGTGAGATTCACCGTCTCTTTCCATAGACGCGCATCAAACTACACCTAACACCTAAAAATATAAATAATGGACTTTCTCTAGACATGGGCATACCCTAGGCTTTTCCCAATGATGTTAAATTATGTTTGGTCAACACAACCTATTCGAAAATTATGGCCTAGATCATATCTAGTTGAATCCTAGTTTTTATTTACATTTAGAAATCGTAGTTTTATATTTTAGCATTTAAGGATTGTTTCCTTTCAGTTAGAGATATCTTTGACCATCAATATAATTGTAAGAGTTTTTTATTTAGTTCTTTAAGTAAAATTTTGAACTTATTAAGTTATTTTCTTGTAGCATTCGTAATAAAGTAGAATCTTAAACTTAGTTCTTAGTAGAAATGAGACAAGTTTTTTTGCATATCCTTTTGATTGATAATTCTCTATAGCCATTAAGTCAAGATTTTATCCTTAATCTAGTTTTAACTTCCTAGGATATTGATTATAAATCAAATATGTTAGGTTTCAAAATCTCAAGCTTTTAGGTTTGCATTAGTCTGGCATAGAGACTTAGTTCTAAATATCAGTTCATATATATCTTTTATTTTTATTTATTTTTTTCTTGATACATTCTTTATCTTCTTCTCAAATTCTTTCTTTTTTTGCCATCCTTTCATTCTTTCTTTATTTCATTTAAGCATTTTCTTCGTGCCTTCCATTGTATGCAATATCTTTAGAGTTTATAAAAAAAGGGGACAAAGAACATTCCTGTGATAAAAAAAGAAAGAATGGAAAAGAGTTAATCAATAATTGTTATGAATAAATTATTTCTTCTATTAAACTTTTCTAACCTTATTAGACATATTTCATTGATGTAACATATTGAACAACTTAGTGGTAAGACATGGTCTCTAACATAAGTGAGTGACCCAGATCATGTTCATATTCAAAAGTAATAGACAGATTTATGATCTAGAACCACAGTTCTAGATAAGACCATATACTAATTCATACAATTATAGTGAGATTTATAGTCTCTACCTAGAGGCATATCTCAGACAGGTATGTCCTAGGCTATGTCTAATAGTGTTAAAAGTGTCCATAGACAACATGACCTGACCCACTAGCATAGCTAAATTGCACCTATTCAAAACCTTAGATTTTATTCAAATTTATATTTTATGTTTTAGTGTTTAAATGTTGTTCCTTTCTAGTTAGAGACACATTTGATCATTAATAAATTGTGAGAGTTTTTTTCAAAGAAAATTTTAAACTTATTAAATTATTTGCTTATATTGCTCAAATCATCTTGTAATCTTAATTTTAGTTCTTCATAATGAGACAAGATTCTTTTATACCTTTAATTCATGATTTTTATAATCCTTGGATTATGATTATATTCTTAATTTAATTTAACTTTCTTTAGGGATTGATTAAAAATTCAGTATGTTGGCTTTTAAGATCTTAATATCTAAGGTTCACATCATAATTCTTAAATATATATTCATGTAATACCATCTTGTCATAATTTTAGCATAGCCTTGTGTATAACTAAGGGAGTGTTCCATGATAAACTACTACTTCCCTAATAAGTGTATCTCAGGTGCCTATTTGATGGCAATCAATATTTATTGTAATCCGTCGGAACATGACACCATAGTTTAGTATCATTCACAAAGTATATACTAGTTAGATGACTTTTGTCTATCTGTTTTTTAAGAATTAAAGATTCATAAATAAAGAGATGTTACAAAAACCAACTATAATCTATCTTATGTGAGTATTGCAACTGTTACAATCAAGTTCTTTTCCAAAAGCTTTAAATCTTTAGTAAAATTGGTAGTGCATCATAACACTACATAAAATAGACTAGACTACTACTATAACAGTGGTTAGTCTAGGTCGATCCTACAGAGAGTGTGTACAAAGCTTTTGAAAAGAAATTAAATATTGTTTAGGTTATGGAGGGTTGGTTGGTTTATCAAATAAGAAAATAAAATGAAGCTAAATTAGAAGAAAATTAAAGAAAACATGCAAAAAAGATGAAAATTGTGAATTCATTAGGAGTTTGGTTCTTTGGTTCAATCTCGGCCTACACCTTATTAGATATATTTTATTGAATTGTTGTCTTTACATCTCTCTTTGAACTATTAGTCGTAAATTAATAACAAGCACTGTTAATCTCAAATTTTCCTTAAGTCATGGTTAATTAAAAAGAGCTCGTTAATTAACCCTAAGTATTGGATAATTTAAGAAACGCTCTCTAGATTTAATCAGACAGTCGCCTTACGAATGAGAAAATAACCTATCTAAGCAATAATCACTCAAGCTCGGATTATTTAACCTAAGTTATGTTATCTCTAATGATTACAAACCATTAGTTGCTACATGCGAATTTCAACATAACAATTATAGATTACATTAAATATTCTAGCAATGGGTTTGTAATAAAATGATCCAATGAATACATTAAAACCATCTTTTCATAATACTAAAATACATACACACCAGATAACACAATCAATTTCTAAGGAGAGAAAGAAAACAACAAATACAATGAGAAATACACTTAATTGGGTCATCGGCATCGATGTCACCTCTAAACTGATGTCGAGAAAGTTACCCTTCCATAGGTCTCTCCATATATCAGAGCTTCATTGCCCACTCTTCTTTAGTCTCTTAAGAGCTCCTCTCTTTTTTCCCCAGCCAAAAACACACCTATTCTTTCATAAAACCCTCATGTCGTCATACCCTCAATATATATTAAAACTCTAGGTTAAAAAATTAGGTGAGGTGCCATCTTAAGGCCTCATAGTAGTGCATGGGGCTGTCATATGTGTAACTGTGTGTCACACCTGTGACTTAACATTGTATGGGCGTGAGTCACATGCAATTATATTACACAGTTATGAGTTAATACTCATGGTTGTGCAATAATTTGGCATGGTCATGACTTAATTCTCATGTCTATGCAAAATTAATCCATGGTTGTGAGTCTTTTATTCTCCAATCAAAGTGCAACCCACTCCACACATGTTTTTGCTTCAGTGTTAGGCCCGGGTCCAGGATCCCTATTCCCGAGGTGGCCCCTCGGGCTACGCCAGCGACGAGCTCCCAAACATATCAAACCCGATCCCAACATCCATACAAAATTCACGAACACACAACATACATACACATATTCTACACATGCATTCCATCTATGAAGTAAACACCTCATAAACCAAGGGCTTCATGCCATTACAATCCGAAGGAAATTCAACAAATATTCTCAAAATAACATAACACAAAATAAAGTTTAAATCCAAAATACATGAATATGCTCCATGCTGATATGCTTGGCGGGCCAACCAAAAATACTAACTTAATACAAAGCTCCTAACTAGCTTGAAGTTTCCGATGCTTTGCAAGATCAACGATCGCCTCGTCCTGCACCTGAGGAGGGAAAGTAATGGGTTGAGCTAATTCATAACTTAAGCACCTATTGTTTCTCATTCTAATATTAAACTTCTTCTCTCGATCCTTCATTTAATACCAAAATGATGCAAGGGTTGGCCACCCTATTATATCCAATAAGCTTAGAAACTATAGCAAATAATAAGACAACAAAAATGGTCCCTTCATCATACATAATCGACTAAATTAGCTACATTCATTCTCATGAACAAGTAATCATCCCATCCTGAAATAAACACAGTTCGTCATCTTCCTATACTTTAATCCCATAGTTAACAATAACAGAGAAGTATTAAAGCAATAAAATAGTGAACAAACCAAAATGAATATCGAAGAACTAACAGTGTAAATAAATTTCAATAGACAGATTCAATAATGCAATAGATATAAAATAAGATGAATAAACAAATGGACTATTTGGATGAGGGAGTTGATGGTGTGTCTTCTGCCAATCTGCTCACTCTCTGGCACCTCTACTCACTCTTTCCCAGAAGACGCTCACACTAGCTTCAGCTCTCTACTGTATTTCCTCGCCCAACTATTTCTCTTCTTTTCTTTGGTTTTGCTCTCTGTTTCTTTTCTCCGCCTCCACCTCTCGGCTCTATTTTGTTTTCCCAACTTCATTCTAGCCTCCTTTCTTTTCATAAATCCTTTTTATTTATAGGCCAGGGTTGCTTTCATCCGCCGTCAAAAACCTACATGCATGACATGTGATTAGTTGAAGAATAAATGACAATTGTCACACCCATGACATGTCATGGGCGTGTCTCTTTATGTATGCCAATTTTTAATTCTTTCATGCATAAGTCACACCATCTTTCATTCTTTCATGCATAAGTTTTCTTATTTTTCATGTATCATTCACATACACTCTATTCAACATTAATGCAACATTTACGACATTTTCACTCAATTCATTTCAAATTTGGATTAAAACAAAAGAATTTGTAACCAAAATCAAGATATAAAGGCTAGCAAACTTAATAGAAATTAGGCATAACACATTTTCCTTAATTTTAGTAACTGATTGTTAAACAAAGAATAATTATCTTTAGGATTCAGGGCCCAGAAACTACTTCCTTTTAGAATATAACTGTGTATCCATTTGAGCCACAATGATTCTTTTTCACATAAGATTCTCCATATCCTTTTCAACATTCAAATATGTTGCTCCTACTTTTTGTCTCCAATCCCAGCCCTCCTACTTCCTTTGATCGACAAATGATTTTCCAGCTCACTTTGGCTACCCTTTTATCCTCTTCCCCTTTGCCCCATAGGAATTTCTTCATCATTCTTTCCACATTTTTAAATAGCCCTTTTGATAAGGAGATATGAGAGCATTAGTAAGTTTGCAAAGACACAATGATAAACTTCAGTAGTTGGAGTTCACCCTCTATAAGAAAGATTCCTGTTTGTCCATAGCCTTAGCCTTTTTTGAATTTTTAAATCAAAGGGAGACATTCTCTATATCTTAGTCTTATCGAAGAGATTGGAATTCCTAAATCTAAAAGAGTGCGTTCCTATCTAGTCCTACTAGTAACTTTAGACATTATAACAGAGAGGTATGCTGCATTATTT
Source organism: Erythroxylum densum (assembly GCA_024678245.1). NCBI lineage: Eukaryota > Viridiplantae > Streptophyta > Magnoliopsida > Malpighiales > Erythroxylaceae > Erythroxylum > Erythroxylum densum. Next base: position 40,972,075 of record JANPWT010000008.1, on the reverse strand, counting down.
AACAAAATGAAGTACTTTTCAAAAGATTAATGCTTAATCCAAATATCTCCTTGAATCTTTGTAAGGTGCTCATCATTATTGATACTGAGTGAGTATCAGCTTTGCTCAACAAGATATGATCATCTACAAAACATAAACTTGTTAGAGAAAGCAATTTACATTTGAAGTGATGCTTAAAGTTTGGGGTTGTGGAGACTTTGTGCTTCAGCAAAACTTTGAGGACCTCTATATAGATTAGAACAAGGGGAGAGGGGATCCACTTGCCTAAGTTCTTTATAACCATTGAAGATTTTAGTAGGACTTCTACTACTCAGAATGCCAAAAGAAGTAGCAGTGTTGTAAGCTTTGATCCATTTAATAAACATTTGGGGAAATTTAAGGACTTCTAAAGTTTGCAAAATGAAATTCTAGTTGGCATTATCGAAAGTTTTATGGAGATCCACTTTAATGGCACAATTCTGTAGGATACTTCTTCTTATGTAGCCTTTTAAAAGCTCCTGCAAGATTAGGATATTGTCTCCAATTTGCCTATTACTTAAGAATGCCCCTGGATTCTCACTAATTATAATTTTTAGATTGATTTTAGCCTACTTGCTAACACTATGGTAATGTTCTTGTAAATGAAATTAGTGCAAGAATGTTAATCACTTAAGGAGATATGGTTAGGTACCTTAGGTATTAAGCACAAGTAAGTGTTATTAATCTCTTTCAGTAGAATCCCATTCTTGAAAAATTCATGTATAGCTTCCTTAGTGGTTTTCCCTATTTTATCCCATGTTTATAGTAGAAGTTCCCATTTAGGTCATTTGGAGCAAGAGCCTTTGATCCATTTATCTTGAAAGCACAACCTCTATTTCATTATCAATGGCAAGTCTAATTAGATCACCAGCTTCTCCTTCAGGTACCTTGGCAGAGATAAAGTGTTTTAGGTCCTCCATAGAAGATCTGGAATTCCCCTCCATTTCTAGAAGAGTTTTGAAATTTTATTTTTGCTTCCTTACTGATCTCTTCTTGTCCATATATTATATCACTAGAATCATATTTTAGAGAGCATATTTTATTGATTTTTTTCTTTTAGACACTGCATTAAAGAAAAATTTTGTGCATCTGTCCTCATCCTTAATCCAATTGATTTTAGCTCTTTGATGCATCAAGGAGCAATGATTGCCAACTGCTGGCATATAATACTTAATAGCTTTCCTCTCCTCATTTTCTAGATTCCAATCATTAGGATTGATTGCTAGTAATTTTTGAACTGAGGAGAGTCTAATTCTTACTTCCTTAATCTCCTTTTTTGTGTTCTCACCTATTCTAGTATTCAATAGCTTTAATTCATGTTTAATAGCTTTTGTATACAAATGAACTACTTAGTACCATAAGCATCTACCTCCAGTCCCTTGATTAAATCTTCTTGAAAACCAACCACATTACAAGGAAATTATTAAATCTAAAGGAGTGTTTAGTGCTGACCTTTTTAAATATTTTATCAACCTTGATGGGAGTATGATCAGAGAATCCTAGATCCAAGAACATGACTTTGCTTTCTAAGAAAGTGGTTATCCAATCGACATTTACTAAAGTTCTATCTAACTTCTTTCGAATAAACCAATATCAAGTTTGTTTGTTGCTCCATGTAAACCTATACCCTCCATGATTAAGTGCCTGTTTGGATGAGCTTATGTCAGTAGAGCTTTTATCAGTAGAGCTTTTGTCAGTAGAGCTTTTCTGAGAAGAGTTTTTTTAAAAAGCTAGTTGACTGTTTGGCTGTCAATTAAAAAAACAGCTTTTTAAAAAGAGCTTCATACAATAGATTGTTTGGCAACATAA
>JANPWT010000008.1:40958766-40970148 GCA_024678245.1 Erythroxylum densum | reverse complement strand
ATCGTGAGAAGTTAGTTGGCTGTCCATGGTGAGAAGCATGTATGGGAACTAGTTGTCTTCTAGTTGTTCCACCCAAAACTGAAGTTGAGTAGTAAATAAAGTAGTTGGTTGTCACTCCTGATGGCAGTTGTAATTTTCCAATAGTCGTGAGGCAATTCATATCTTGGTTCTTCACTTTATTTTTTCATTTTTCTTATCTTCTTCTTGTCTTTATTTGCTATAATCTTCTTCATTCTTGTTCCATCAAGACAAGTGGATATAAAGATTCAAAAAGCAGCTTAAATAGAGTGCTTTTGACTCACTTTAGCTCCTTTGCTTTTAAATTGTGCCTAAAACTACATATGAGTCAAAGTAAGTATCTTAATCAATTTCATGTCATTAATCACTAAGTGCTATGGAATAATTATACAATCAATTAATCATATATCAATATGACACCATAGTTTAGTATCATTCACGAAGTATATGCTAGTTAGATGACTTTTGTCTATCTTTTTTTTTAAGAATTAAAGATTCGTAAATAAAGAGATGTTACAAAAACCAACTATAATCTATCTTATGTGAGTATTGCAACTGTTACAACCAAGTTACTTTCCAAAAGCTTTAAATCCTTAATACTTCATTTTGGTAATGTTATGGTATTTCCTATTTTTAGATTATGGCCTCTTTTTCCCCTTTTAGCCCCTTTTATATGTGTATATAGATTCTCTATGCTTTTGCTATTATTGTGTTGCATTTCATGTTCTCCTTCTTATTGATTAATATTTCTCTAACATACATTTCTGTCTCATTCAACACCTCTCCACATGGTTTTTATGTCTCTCTAAAAAAATTTGCATCGCTTTCCCCTCATACATTATACATACGAAATCCTATAGATATTATTATCAATAATTTATCCTCTTTAGTTCTGTTTTTTTACCTACATCCAAGTTAATGTTTCAAGAAAGATCTTCTTATTATAAGCAAGTTGGCATATCTTCATTGTGCTCTCCCATATTTCCTTAGAAAATTTGCATTCAAAGAAAGTATGGTTCTGATTTTCTGAATGCTCTTTACATAAAAGGCATCTATTCACTATCTTTATGTATTATAACCTATCCAATGTGTTAATTATCTTACTTGCCACTGACCATAAGAAGAACGTTACTTTAGATAGCATATGCTCATTAGGCATCTATTCACTATCCTTATGTATCATAACCTATCCAATGTGTTAATTATCTTACTTGCCACTGACCATAAAAAGAACGCTACTTTAGATAGCATACGCTCATTCCATATCAACTTTATCCCTTCTAATATCCACCCTCTTGTTTTAAGTAGCTCTTTAAAATAGATATTATTCAAGACACCTAAGGAATGCTTGAGCCAAATTTATTGGTCATGTCTTTTTGGTGTAGGACTATACTTGATAGAGATGAGGTTATTTATGATGAAACATCACTGCATTGGTCCCTAGTTATCAACACTTTTACTTTGGAATTAATAGAGAAATTCTTCAACATTGCAGCACCATAAGTTCGTGTTTAAAAAAAGGGCCAGCCTCGCTCCAATTATCAAAGTATAGTAAGGTCAATTGCCTATTTCCCACCTTGCATTTGAAGTTGTTTGTTACACTTCCTTTTAACTTAAACATTTGTGATATGAACCATGAAGTAAAAGGTCTAACTTTCTATTTCCATATAGTTTTACCTTTTAAGATAGAAGTATGTACCCATTTAACCTATAAAGGTTCCATGTTCACTATTAACCTCTACAATCTCTTAACTATAAACACCTTATTGCTAAAGTTTATTGAAGTGATTCCTAAATATCTCTCTTCCCTTAGCTTACACACTTCGCTTTATGTCACTTTTTCATTGTACTTCCTATTATATGTGCCTACCATAGAAAAGTTTCTCATTGTGCTTTCAATTCTTTAATTAGCTTCTTGGCAAGGAAAAGATGCGAAGTCTAAAAAGTATGTATTAAGTTTAGCACATACTTAATCATAGTTACCTTCCCTGCATATGACAATGCTTCATTAATCCAATTATCTAACTTTTTTGTATCTTTTCTAGTAATGGAATACATTCTCTATAAATTTCCTGTTGAAATAAGCAATCCAATATACAAAAATGGAGGCCGCTTGGCTTGTAATCTACAAATGATAAAAAGCCAATTAGATCTTTGGTTTGCATTAGCTGAAAGGAACATCTGACTGTTATGGAAATTTATGCTTAACTAGACACATATTTAAAGGTTTGAAGGGAAGTCATTAAGTTGCTTATTGATTAATCATGTATTATGGAGAAGATGAGGAGATCATTAACAAAAAAAAGAAAAATAGCTTTATCTTCATACATTTACTATGGTATTTGGAATTCGGATCTTTGGAAATATTATGTTTCATTAATCTTGCCAAGGCTTCTATACGTAAACAAGTAAGGTCATTACAGAACCCCTTGTTTAAGCCATTTACCACCTTTAAAGATTCCAGTTAGTTCACCATGTAATAACACACTAAAGTATGTTATTTCAATGTATTTTTATCCAGTTTTTAAATATTCCTAGAAATCCAAAAGCCTCAAGGAGATTGGAGATGAATTATCAACTAATAAAATCATATACCTTATGGAAATCCACTTGTATAGTATAATTCTTTATGAAATTTCTTCTTGAATATCCCTTAAATAACTCTTAAGCAATTAAAACATTATCACATATCAACCTATTTTGTAATAATGCCCCTTTTGTGTCACTGATTCAAGACTTAAGTAATATCTTCAACCTTAATGCCAACAACTTGTAAATGATTTTGTACAGGAAATTGTAGTAAGAAATTGGCCTATACTTATACAGGGATTTTGGATTTGGGGTTTTGGGAATTAAGCAATGTAGGATTTGTTGATTTCCTTAAGGAGTTCACCTTTTCCAAAAAATTCAAGGACAACACTGGTGACCATGTCCTCATTTAGGGGCTAAGCCTTTTGATAAAGTATTCATTTAACCTATATGGGGACTGCTAATGAACTTAGGTCACTATAAAGCTTAATGATTTCCAAATTGGCCAAAATTTTGACATATTTTTACAACTTCTTAGCAAGTTTGTTCATAATTTATCTAATGTAAATTGCTTATCAATTTTCTAATTGAATCATCATCCAATGATGGTATCTAAGGTATTCACCAATAGAGGATTCAATTTAGTATCTAACTCGTGTTGGATAAGTTCGTTTTCACCTTTCTTTTGACTGACATGCCATCATTATGCTTCAATGAATTTACTAACAAAAATAAGAGCCATTCTTCATGACTAACTAATGAGTTGTAAAAGCTTAAGGGGCTAACAACAATCTCGTGAAGCAAAAATAGTGGCATGGCCTAATTTACTTAAGGTTGGCTTGTCACTAGAACTTTGACATAGTGGCAGGGAGGATAGTATAATCCATATACATAAAATGTAAGTGACCAATGTCTAGATTGTGGCATTGAATGTTCCAATATTTAAACTTTGACATTTGTGTATTTAAAGCTCAATCACATATGTCAAAACAGGTCATGAACAAGCATGTAAGGTTTCAGTAGAAGAAAAGGTCCACAAGGTAATAAAAAAACAATGTCCACCAAAAACAAGGAAGAACAAAATCACCCACGTTGTTGAGAGGGAAGAGATAAAAGCTAATATATAGGATACTAAGACATGCAAATCATAACTTAATCAGACTAAAGATATAGAAAAGATTATTTGTATCCCCAACTATCCTAGGGTCAATGTATCCAAGCCACCATCTTAAATTCTTCTCTTCAACACATAAGTTAAGTTATTCAAATTATCTATAAGTTTGAATGAAGTAAGTCAATATTTGAAATAAGACCATGGAAGTGTCATATGCATCCTTTGAAAACTTGTGTTGGGTACCCCAAAATTGTGTTTTAACTGCATAGTGGATAATTTCAAGATCACCTTATGATTTATTAGTCCAATTTAATAACTCGTCCTTCTTTTTTTCTCTATTATTTAATACCCATATACCAACTTGTTTTTGTTATATGGTAAGCAAAACCACTCCTTTTCTTAATATATTTTATTTATACTTTGAAGGTCATCATCCATGAGCATAGAATAATTACAAAAGAAAATATTAGATAGAAGAATAACCATACTTAGAGCAAAGTCTTGGTTATTTTTGTATGAAGGTATTATCAAGTGATTCTAATGGGTATACATCTCTATATTGGGTTGGTTTGTTTAGTTATTTTATTTGAAATGTTGCTTAAAGAAATGGAATCTTGATTTGATAAGAAAATGAAACTCCCTTCTTGACCATCTGGCCTAACCCTTTTAATGTATTCTTAGTTACTTTATCGATATAGAAATTACCTAGAATAAAGGGAGATAAAGAAGGAGAAGTGCATGCCAAATGATGGGCAAAAAGTAAAGTGAATTTTTTTTCAAAATTGAGAACTTGACTTAATTGGTTAAACGGAAATTAATAAGATAATTAAATGTTGAGGGAGAAGAAGAAAGAGAGGAAAGTTTGGGTGGGTCAAGCAAGTGGATTATGGAGATGGTGGCTTAGGAGGTTTCTCCACTTCGGTAATAATTTTGAATGATGATGACTTTGAATCATAAAATGTTTTAATTAATGAAAACTTAGACCTCTCATATCTCATTATAAAATGGTTGATGTTAATTACTTAATATAAATGAAAACTTAGTTTCTTTCACACACTACAACCGCATACACAGTAAAACTTCTAGATGCCATTTAGCAAGTGGCAACACAACCCAAACTGCAACATGTCTTAAAAAAATAACATTGATTAGGTTCAATTTAATTATAATACACGACTAAGATTAAGGTTTGAAAAAAGCATGTTTGAGAAGTTAGGCCCATTTACACTAGCAAGTTGATTAATTACCCAATTCATACCTTGTAACTTTCTTTAAAGTATTGTGGTTCAAACTTTATTTAAAAAGGACTTTGTTATTGGCAAGCACATTTAAAATTAATTTATGCATATATGTATGTATACAATAAAATGAAAATTGTTTGCCAATTTAGAGATGCAGTACGAAATTAATAGTATGAATGATTGATTTGAAGTTACAAGTATAATTGCTATTAACCTAACGTTGTTTGATTAAATATGATTCAGAGAAGCCATAAAGTCAACTCAGAAACACGGCTAGCCTACATTAAATTCTGTCTAATTATCTGTAGCAATAATAAGAACAAAATGAAATTAATTAAAAAAGAAAAGAGAAAATGGATTGTCAAGGTCAGGCTGCGGAGGGATTGATTGATCGGGAAACCTGGAATTGACAAACGACGTCTTGGAGCTATCATGACCTGCCAGGTGTCAGCGACCCCTTGCTTTCATCAATCCTCACTTACACACCAGATCTAACGGTGATTGTGGCACGCTTTCCCAAGCGCGTCTCTTTGACTTTTCTTATTTTCACCTTCGCGTCAATTTTCTACGCTCCTTCGCTTGTGCGCGTGTCTCACGCGACTTCTTACCAGAAACCAAACAAATCCCCTCCCTCACTGGCGTTTCTACTGCACACTCCAGAATGCCCGTGCTCTTCACGAAATTATGAATTAAACTTCGTTTGACTGATAAAAATAAACTCACCCCACTTAAAATTTTCTGTCTAATTTTATAGTATCTTATTGTATCTTATAAAATTTTACTTGTTTATTTATGCGAGACTCGCATTTATTTATACGAGATCCACGCGGAACTCACATAAATAAATGATTGAGATTCATTAAACACAATAAAATAATATAAAATTAGATATAAGATCTAAACTCCACCCCACCATAATGTTAATCTAGTCAACGTAGAAAATTATGTTTGAAGTTATTTTTACGGAAACGAACGAGAGATTGTAACCCACGCACTTTAATAAGGGAGGGTCAGAGGTCAGAGGTCAGAGGTCTTCCATTCATTACAACCAACCCACCTTCCACTTATGTCTTCAAAAGTCATCTCTTTCTCAATCCCCCCAAACTGTGTTTACTTTACTCGTTTCCTTAAAGTCAACGCCGCACACACTTTAAAAGTAAATAAGGGGAGGAGACCCCATTTTCTTTAAAAAAACAAAGCACCCAAATTAAGAAAATTACTTTTAATCTCCACTCCCCATCTTCAAAGTCAACGCCTCTCTCTTTCTTTCCTTCTTCCTCCCTCCCTCCTCTTGTCCGCTTCACACCTCTTCTTCTCTCCATCTGCCACGAAATTTTCATCCACTGTTTTACCCCAACAACCAAGATAAGAAACCCAGAACTTGAACTTGGGAAACGACCTTCCTTCCTTGTCCTTTTTATATCTTCTTCTTCTTCTTGCTAGGTTTACCACAAAAGTTGAAGCTTTTCTTTTTTTTTCTTTACTTGTTTTGGTCAATGGGTAATGGTTTGGGTAAGCTCACGGTGTGTTTCACCGGGGGCGGCGGTGACGCTCGCCGAAGACATGACATGTCGCTGTTGATATCAGACCCGCTCGACGAGGGTCTGGGTCACTCCTTCTGTTACGTTCGCCCTGACCCTGCTCGAGTATCCTTATCCAAAGTCCACTCCGAGGAGGCCACCACTTTCCGTACTATTTCAGGCGCCTCCGTCAGCGCCAACACGTCGACGCCGCTCTCAACGGCGTTTATATATCCTTATGTCTATAACAGTATGGATAGAGCTGCAGCTTTTGAAAGCTCCACTTCTTTTGCTTCGATTCCTCTCCAACCAATTCCGAGAAGCCTTATCGGTTCTGTGAATTCGGGTCCTTTAACCGGGTCTTCGGGTCTAATCTCATGTTCCGGTCCACTGGAAAGAGGGTTTTTGTCTGGTCCGATTGAGAGAGGATTCATGTCGGGTCCCCTGGATCGTGGGTTGTTCTCGGGTCCTTTTGAAAAGGGTAGTTCCGATCAGTTTCAGAGGAGTTTTTCTCATGGAGGATTTGCTTTTAAGCGGAGATCAGGTAAGAGGTCGTTGATTAGAGTTCTGCGAAGAGCAATATCGAAAACGATATCACGGGGACAGAACTCAATTGTTGCTCCGATAAAAGGTGTTGTGAAAGAACCGGATTGGATAATAAATCCAGATAAGCACAACGAGAATTTGACAGTAAGTAGTATTAACTTGAGCAGTGATGATAGTTTGGAGGATGATGATTCTTTGGAGAGTCAAAATCTGCATTGGGCTCAAGGCAAAGCAGGGGAGGATCGAGTTCATGTTGTTGTTTCGGATGAGCATGGATGGGTCTTCGTGGGGATTTATGATGGATTCAACGGTCCTGATGCTCCTGACTTTCTTTTGTCGAATCTATACTCTTCTGTCCACAAAGAGCTTAAAGGTTTGTTGTGGGATGATAAATTTGAGTCCGCCAAAATCTCGGGCTTTGAATCCGCACCTGTTAGATCAGAAACTACTGATTCAAATGAAAGTAATCGATCAAGTTTGGAACTTGGGCCACCGAGTAATGGAACAAAGAGCAACTTTGGGAGAGATGGGTGTCCTCAGTGTTTGGAGCAAGAGAATTATCCAAGTGCTACTGGAGATCATCACACTTTTGATTCGCAGTCAAATAGAAAAAGAAACAAGAACTCCAAGGGACGGTATAGAGGTGCCGCCAAGAAGTGGGAGGAGAATCAAAAGAGATGGAAATGTGAATGGGATAGGGAGAGAACAGAGCTTGACAAGAGATTAAAAGAGCAATTAAATCGGTCTGGCGCAGATGCTATGACAACAAACCATGCTGATGTACTCAAAGCTCTGTCTCAGGCCTTGAGGAAAACAGAGGAGGCCTACCTGGATATCGCGGATAAGATGTTGTTGGAGAATCCAGAGTTGGCTTTAATGGGTTCGTGTGTGCTTGTGATGTTAATGAAGGGAGAGGATGTGTATATTATGAATGTGGGTGATAGTCGTGCAGTATTGGCGCAGAAGGCCGAGCCTGATTATGGCTTAGGAAAGCTTAGGCAGGACTTGGAGAGGATCAATGAGGAAACTTTGCATGATCTTGAAGCTTATGATTGTGAAAGATGGAATTCAGGGCCCAGTTTGACAGCCTGTCAGCTTAGTGTTGATCACAGCACCAGTGTGGAAGAGGTATGAATTGGGTGAAAAAATCTTGATCTGATTGATTTTAAGCTGGAGAGCTTCTACTTGATTGTTCTTTTTTTTATTGGTCTGATTGATTTTAAAAAGAAGAGCTTCTACTTGATTGTTCTATCTGTATTGTTTGGAACTCAAGGAGAGCTTCTCCTTGATTGTTCTATTCGTATTGTTTGAACTCAATCTGTTGCAACGTTGCATTTCAGGAAGTTCAGAGAATCAAAGATGAGCATCTAGATGATGCTTGTGCAGTGATGAATGAACGTGTGAAAGGTTCTTTGAAGGTCACTCGTGCTTTTGGTGCTGGATTTCTCAAGCAGGTATGCTAATGATCTAACATTCCAGCTGAGTGGGCACATTTCTTATGACACTTATATGAAGTTCAATAACGAGCTCTCAAGAACTATATTTATTCTGTCTTTCACAATATGAACACTGAGATGTATATATCAATGCTCTTTGTTCATCTGTGTATATTGTTCATTGACATTACAGAAAAGCGAGCAAGCCATAAATTGTTTAGTTCTCCAGTTTAGGAAAGTTTGGAATCTTTAAATAGGGGCACCAATGGATTTGTAGCTGCAGTTATAATTTGGTCGAATGGTTTTATGTGTGCATTTGTGCTTGATCTACTGCCGTAGGTTGTGCAATCCCTTACTTTTTGCTGTTCCTTGTGCAGCCAAAATGGAATGATGCACTTCTAGAGATGTTCAGAATTGACTACATTGGCCACTCGCCATACATAAACTGCATACCATCTCTGTACCATCACAGACTTGGCCCGAAAGATCAATTTCTTATACTATCCTCTGATGGGCTGTATCAATACTTGACTAACGAAGAAGCTGTGTCTGAAGTTGAACTCTTCATCGCATTGCAACCAGAAGGAGATCCAGCACAACATCTGATTGAGGAAGTGCTTTTCCGTGCAGCCAAAAAAGCTGGTACTTTTGCTATCATCAAACTCAGATATTGTTTTTCTCACAATTTCTGGAAATAAATGTAATGAATCAAGTTAATCCAAATTGCAGGTATGGACTTCCATGAATTGCTCGAAATACCACAGGGAGAGCGACGGCGATACCATGATGATATTTCAATCATTGTTATTTCTTTAGAAGGAAGGATATGGAGGTCGTGTGTATAAAGTAGAGAGTAAACAACAGATAGAAGATATAGAGATATCTGAAAAAAAAAGTCGGATATTTCCTTTTTGGCCCCCCACTTTTTTATCCCGCTTACCTTTGTAACTCAGCAACTAAGCTCCATGAACTGAGCAACTGAGGAACTTAGTTGTCCAGTGTACTGGGTGGTTATGGGTGTAAAGTTGTAAAAGCTGGTTCTTGTTGATCATAAACTGTTGTAGAAAGTGTAGTTTTCCAAAACAATAATGTTATTTCATTGAAAAAAAAAGGTATATTTCGATAGTGTTGGCTCTTTAAGTCATCTGTGCTTTTTCACTGATGAAATGTGGTTGATCATCCCATACCTTCATTTGATAAAACATTCAACACTTCTCGTCAGCATGGATTGTTCTGCAGAAGAATCATTTGGCCTTCTGTAGGTTTCAAAGTATCTAGCTTTTGGTTGCCTAAAAGCTTAAAAGCTCTTTAGACATATGCAGACAGTTTTAATGGCAAGAATACATTTCAGATTTTAAACATGTTTGCAGACAGCCAAAACCAAGACCTCGGAGATACACTGTAGTTTTGGCTTTCTCCTGTCAATCTATGATCATGGGCCTACCCTTTTTCCTTAGCACCCTGTAATAGAACTTAAACGAAGATGGAAGATTGAACCTTTGACCAATCCCATTTGCAGTTGCAGATAGGTACCGTCCCTCTGTGCTTCTGAATAATTACACATAAAGGCCCCTCTTATCTTCCATGAATTGCTTTTGCCATTATTTCTTTTAAAGCAAAGTCACAGAAGTTGTGAAAGGTGGGAGTCGTAAATAACCCCATACTGACAACATATTAAGTCAAAGAAAGCCATTACGCCTTTGCTTCTTAAACATTGAAAGCTACATAGAGCATTAAAAACTCAAGTTGCATAAAAAGGGAAATTCCCTTTGACCGCACAAGTTTGAGGCATGTCTCTTGCTCAAGCCACGAAGCAAAACAGTAGCCTTGAGATGAGGCTATGGGATGGGGACCCTTCAATAGTCCATGGGCTGACCTGATCATAAAATCTGCTAACTGCTAACAACTTTCAACAATGGAGAGTAAATGCTCTGGAATTAGGAGAGGTGAGGTGGTGGTAGGTATCAACCTCATCGAGCAATAAAAACCTGTCATTTTATTATTCAATTTCAAAGCCAACACTTTCAGTGATGCTGTCTGTGTCTTTGCTAATTTAACCCCATCTCATTCAATTCCCTCGCTAACTGGAAGAGATACAGGAGCATTGAGTAAAGTCAGTTGCTGCCTATGACTTTCACCACAATTCAATTTAAATTATAACATTTCAACACATACAAAGAAGAACCATTTCGTTCATTGATGTTGACTTTGACATATTTGAAAAAAAATCATTTGAATTATTCTAAACTTGCATAAGTTGGCATATGATGTTCAAGTTAAAGGTATGAAAGGCCATTTTAGGTCAAAAGATAAGTTTTTAGTCTTAAAGTTAATACCAAAATTCAACTTTGGATTTTAATTTTAGCAAGAGGGTTAAATGGGACCTTAAGATTTTTCACTAAAATTCAATTTAAATCATAACATTTCAACACATACAAAAAGAATCATAACGTCTCACTAACATTAAAAAATGATCCCGATTTAACATCTTCATTAGCTGTCTATTTTAAAAAATACATATAATTTATTTGTTAATTTTTATGGACTTGACAACATGTGTAATTTATGTGATAAGGGCCCAAAAATTTTAAAATTTCATGTTTATTTTTTATATGGCAATGAGGGATGGTAATGAGCTAGGCTGGGCAGAAAAATTGGCACATAGGCTTGGTCTAAGTTCTAATCTATCCTCGAGATATAAGCTTGAAGCTCGATTGGGCCTTGGGATTTAGGTTCGAAGCCTAGTTTGATTGAGCCTCAGGTAGTCCAAGGTACAATCCTGACCTATAAGGCCTAAACCAAATTGGGTTTATTATGAGAAATTCAATGAATTAAAGTTACAAAATTTAATTAATTAATAAAATTTGAGATTTTATAATGAATGGATACAAAAAGATTTCATAATGAATGAATATATAAAACATACATATATTGATAAAATGAATAAGATGAAATCAGATTCATTAACGGAGGAGGAT
>JANPWT010000008.1:40888448-40907818 GCA_024678245.1 Erythroxylum densum | reverse complement strand
CACTGTATTAAATTAAAATTTGGGTTTTAATTTTCCATCTTTTAAATTCTCACAAACGTGTTTCCTTTTGGAAATAAATTCATAAATAACATAATTAAAGAAGATAAAGAGAAGGTGGGGTTTGTTAATTTATTTGACACCCTACTCAAAGTACTTAGCTTCAAATAGGCCATCAAATGACAAAGTCCTTTTTATTATAAGAAACAACGTAACCAAGAAGACGATGATACGTTTGGGACGGTACATAGTAAAAGCCAATAATAAAAAGTAGACAAAAAGAAGAAAAGACAGAAACAATTTGTAAAGAAGGATTTCTACTTGATTCAACCTGATTCTGGCGTGGCTGTATATTGCTGTTTGGATCTATGAATTTGACTGTCTCTAATAAGAGTTTCTGCAAAATAACACAAGGCAAGTCGGAGATTGGAATCAGGCAAGCCCCTCCGACGCTCAAATTAGTCTTTTCGGTGAGGGTTCGATAGCTATGAACAAAGAAGCTAAGGTTTTGATTATGTATCTAAATCATAGCAACGTTGTACCTTATATATGAGACAGGTGCTATGTTTAGGTATTTACGTATACATTGGAGACTTCCACCTGCGAATGAGCTATGGATATGTGAACTAGAGCCTGAGCCTGACGTAGCTGATAGGAATTAGATCAATCCTTGAAGAGTGGATTGATCAGCCTATGAGTGATTTTAAGTAGATTTGGGCCTAACACGATCGACCCAACCGTAACTTAAAACTGAAAATAGTGAATCCGAGAGTGGACCCAGAGATAGTAGCACTGCAGAATATAGAAATTCAAATTCAAACAACGCCTTTGGCTGGCCCCACGGCGTCCGTACTCGCGAGATCAGATGTTGATTCACGTTCTTGCTCCGATAAAAGCTTCGGGGTAACCAAGAAGATGTTGAATTTATCGCCGTTGAATTCAACTCCGTAACTGTTTCATTGCAAATCTTAACAAAAATAAATGAAAACTTGAAACTTTCATATGCCATCATTTGGTTGACTGTGTCTAACCTACATTACTCTACTATTTTGTGTCACCTTCAATTACTATTTGACGTAATAGGAGGAGCCTAGTAGGTGTTAAATTGGTCGACTTATGCTTTGTCATACATACCACATATCCTGGCGTGGTGTGTGGATTAGTTGGGCTTTGCTTTTAATTTGACAATGTAAAAAAAATCCCAGCTTGAAAATTTTCAAAGACAAGATTTTGCTCCACTCGCTTTTCTAGACTTCGACTCTTCTTCATCTCACAAATCTTTTCAAACATGTCTACCTTAAGCAGGAACAACAGTAACAACAACAACACGGGTACCATTTCTTTCCGTGATTTCAAGAAGCAAGCTTCGTTCTTTCTCAAGGAAAAGATCAAGAGCGCTAGACTGGCTCTCACAGATGTTACGCCTGCAGAGCTGTGAGTTTTCTGATAATTTTTTTATTTTGTAACTTTCATGTCTAAAATATTTAAACTTGATGTCTGGTGTATGTTCTGTCTCCAACATGGAAATCTACGGCTTGTGGTTTATGATCTGAGTTATGTTCCTCGACGTTGCTTGATTTAATATGTGAAGGTTGACTGAAGAAGCTACAAATGGGAATCCGTGGGCACCAGACACACGTATTCTGGGATCGATTTCGCGGGCTGCTTTCGAACTTGATGACTATTGGAGGATTGTGGAGATTCTGCACAAGAGGTTTGTCATTTCTGGTTCTATGATTCTTCTGATCGCGGCTGCTTTACTCTGTATGTGTGTTTTCTATCACTTACCAAGGTATTAGATGTTTATGTATTGTATTTTCTTTTCTTTTATGTTATATCAGATTCTCAAGATTTGATAGAAAGAATTGGAGGGTTTCTTACAACTCCCTTATTGTACTAGAACACATGTTGACTCATGGACCTGAGAGTGCGGCAGGGGAGTTCCAGATTGACAGAGATGTTATCAGAGAAATGGATAGCTTTCAGTATATAGATGAGAAAGGGTCAGGAATTTTGTAACTATGCCTTCCTGTTTCTTTTCTTGTATTAATGGATAATCGCATTTACTTTACCTTTAAGTTCTGTTTTCTGTCATAAGATGTCTTAAATGGATGTGCAGATTCAACTGGGGCCTTGCTTTAAGGAAGAAATCAGAGAAAATAATGAAACTGCTTGAGAAAGGACCACTTCTGAAAGAGGAAAGGGAGAAAGCTAGAAAGCTAACTAGAGGGATTCAAGGATTTGGAAGCTTTGCCCACAGGTCTTCATCAGCACAAGGCATTCTCCAAGAATCATCACGTGGGACATTTGGAAGAAGTAACACTCAGTTTAATGAGCACAATTGTCAGGAAAATCAACTCACCCCAGATGAAGCAAATTTTGTCCAAAAAGTTGAGACCTCGCAGAACAATTTTGAGAATGGTAGTTCCAAGTCTGGCACGAAAAGAGAGGATCTGCAATCTTGGGATAGTTTTAGCAACACTGAGATGAAGATATCAGGAAGAAGTTCCAAGGAAAACATTACTCCTGTCAGGGAAGATTTTCATGGATGGACTTCTACGGAAGAAGACAATCCACTTCTGAATGGTAGGAGAGATGAAGTAAAGATTGTGGAGGAAGATCACCCCTTCGATTATACTGAAAATCAAAGTACTGCTTCCCTACTTACAGCAAGAGATGGAATTCTTCAAGGATGCTAAGTTAGTAATTTGGCTTCTCAAATGCAGACTTTGCGTCTGTAAATTATCAGTGGATTTGTTATGAGTGTTGCATTATGCTATGCAGACTTTTCGTCTGTAAATTATAGTGAATCTATTAGGATTGTTGCTCTTGTCTTCATGTATGTTGCATTTGCTAGACATAGTCCTTGAGAATTGGGGTAGCATATGGATAAAGCTGTTAGTTGGTAGCAATGTTTTGCGAAAGAGTACTGATGAAACAATAACTGCTCATCAAGTCTTTTAACTTGTGAGTGAGCAAACAGAAAAGGGCTTTGCTTCAGTTATTGGCATTTCTAACCGAAGCTTCAAATTGTCCATGAGCATGTACTTGATTGGCTTGTTGAACAATTTGTTGGAAGGCATCTTCAATTTCCAGTTACATTAGCAGATTCCTTTATCCCAGGAAGAAACAACAAAATGATGTACAAATCATATTATCACAAAGGAATCAGACATTGATGTAAATTTCAAAATGGTTACTCTAATCTGAACAAGACATTGTCATCTCCACAAGCTTGGGAAGATTGATTTCTCGACGGTATCACTGGCAAAACACTAAAGAAGCATCCGCAGTTGATTAGGAAACATTGCTGCAGTAAGCATACCAAAAAATATTGTATACTCTTTACCTTTATTTGATGTTCAGATCCATAGCCAAAAGGAACGTGAACACAAAACTTCAGGAAATGTGGAATTATAAACTCTTTCATGCGGGTAACGCTAGAAACGTTCTGAAACCATTAGGCAGCAACATTATAGGCAAACCAATCAATTCAGAACACGAAGAAATACAGGATTCAATAGTTTCAAGTTGCAACTTACACAGCTTCAACAGCCCTTCAAACGCTTCATTCCTTGTGCTCCTGATTGTAAGCTGATTATACAAACTTTCTTTAACTGCTTTGTCAAAACCGAATAAAACCAAAAGAGCAAAACAACCCCTAACGTTCATAATGACATTTGAATTGGACTCAAACATTTCAGAGTATTCAAAATGAATCCTAATGTTTATAAAACGTTCAAAATGAACTCTGAACACTAACAGCGTGAAATTTTTTTATAAACATTGTTTAAAAGTGAGACCCGTCATGTGAGAATTTTTAAAATAAAAGTAGGTCTCAGCGTTTAAATGAAAGTGGGACTTACTTTCAATTAAATACCTAGTCCTTTTCTTGAATGTCAATCTTGGGGCTTGAAATCCTCTATCCTCATTTTTGTGTACCTACCCTGTCTCATTAGATCCAAACCATTCATTTATATTAGACCCACACAAATAAATGGCTTAGATCTAATAAGGCAAGGTAGGTACATAAAAATGGGGACAAATCCAATCTTGGTGGCACACGCGAAGATTTGCCATGGACCTTTCAACAGATTAAGAAGGGAGCAGATTCTCTATCCCCTTTTACCCAATACCCTCTGTCCCTTTTTGATCTCAATCATCCAATACAATGTATTGGATGGTTGAGACCAAAAGGGAACATAGTAGGTAAAGGTTAGAGGTACAGAGGATCCCCTCCCGATTAAGAATGCTATCAATGAATTCATGGATATGAGTGTCTTTTTTACTGATTCTGAGGTAAAAGTCTAGTGGGTTTCAATGTATATAATAATTTTGATTGGCCGCTTACAGGAGCTTGTGAAGATGGACACTAAAAATTTATACCCAAAAAACAAGAAATGAAATAATAGAAGTGTATTAATAAAATGGACACCGAACATTCACCTGCATATACATATATACTATTTGTTAATATGTACAAGAGGACGTGCTTTGCTGTAAAGGGGTTGAACAATTTGGACATCTAGTCCCATTTCTATGCCACAGTTGCCAAGCTCCTTCTCTTCGCAACATGTGTTAAGAGGCTCTTTTCTCGGCATTTACCATCACCAAAAGCTTGATGCTTCTCTAAGGGGATGGTTTTCATGTAAACAAATTGAATTAATGGACAAATTATGGACATCCACAAAGAACAGAAAAGTTAAACTGTAAATAAGAAATCATACTACAATCCATGGGATCTTCCACGTGAAAACTCTTTACTATTTTCTTTCTTAAATTTTCGCTCTTTTAATATCTTTGTTGTTCTTGATGCTTTAAGTAAGCTTAACTAGCTTGGTACTTTCTTGAGGCTTTAAACATAAGTGCTACAAGAAATATTTGCAGTGACGATCGAAGTTACTTCAGATGACCAAGTGTCTACAGTGTAATTCACGCAAAAAGCAAAACAAAAATGTAACTGTTATTTCATTTCTTGTTTTAGTCAGCTTATCAATGCATATTTAACTACTTTCGTGCAAACTCAACTAGAACAAATATAAAGATAATCTTGTTAACATTTCTTATGTGGGATTTGTAATTTTATGGCATGTCGATTCAAAGTTGTTAGGAGACTAATGTCGAGGGGATTCAAAGCACTAGTTTTTCTTTGTTCCTAAAAAAGAAAGCGAGGTTGAGCTGTTGTTCAATCATTTACTCATCATGATACTTCACATCCTTCGTGTTCTTAATCAATCTCTCCCTCTCATCACGCCCCTATGCCCCTCTTCCTTCGTGTTCTTAATCAATCTCTCCCTCTCATCATGCCTTCTTTATGTTTGCTGCTAACCAATTATTTGTTATGAACATTCAATCACAATAATCAAAGAATAAGTACAGGAATAAGTACAGAAATAAACAAACACACACAGATTTATGTGATTCACCAATGTTTGACTATGTCCACGGTGGCTAGGGTTTTATTTTACTGTGAATATTTTTCAATACAGGTACACTAAGAGAATAGAACGTATTTATATGCCTAGGAGAGTATAAAATACATAATTGCCCTCTAATAATTTACCCAAATATATTATCAAGTTCTACATCTCAACATTATTATGTGAAATGTTTAAGAAAGAAAAGGAAATAGGAATAAATATATGAAAGAAGACAAAGGAAGATTCACATTGATTGCATTGATTTTGCCTATGTACCAATTTGTTCCAACATCTATTTAAATGTGATGTATTGTTTGAGATGACGACACATGTTGTGATCTTATACATGTTATAACCCGTACTATGGGCATCTTATTCTATTAATTTATAATATAGCTAGTATAAAGGTCATATTGTCTTCCAACTTTCTTTCTGCATGTTATTGTTCATTAATTACCATTTTATCAATTAATATAATAGCCGGTAAACTTTCTTTTTGGATGGTAAAGTTCATTAATTACTATTTTATTAGCGCTTTCCTACTAAACAAAACCATATTGCCAAGTTCTAAATTTGAAGGCATGGTGCAGCTCTTATCTTCCATCTTATCTTCCAACTTCTTTCTGCATGGATTGTTCATTAATTATTTAATGATTGTAAACACCAATGCTTATAATTACTCTAGTTTGTTAACAAACAGACTAGGGGGAAGGAGATTCTTGAAATATTTTTCACTTCATTTATGTGGCAGAAAATTGGGAAGATAAGAAAGAAATTCAATTATTGCATGACTAGTATTTATAGGATCAGTACCATTCTTTTGTTTCAAAAACATTATATTGCAAGTATATCTAAAATTGCCCAGATTTTTGAAATTTTACATAAACGTAAGTTTCTTGATATTTTATTTATACTTGTTCTTTCGTTATTATAACCTAATCAATAGTAAGATCTCACGGAAGAAATACTATTAAGCTTTGGACATGGAACTATGCTGAAGGATAGACAAAGAAAGAGTTGGTACTGGTGTTTTAAAGTAGAAACTAAGTTCTCTCTCTCCCTCAATTGTCGAAAAATAAAGCACAAAAAAGGAAAATATAAAGGAAATATGGAAAAAATTAAAGAACACAAGAAATTTACGTAGAAAACCCCAATAGAGTAAAAACTACAGAGAGAGAAGAATTCACTATAAATGAAAATTAGGGATTACAAAATTAATCCTCTAACTTATACATAAAAGAGGAATGTTGTTTTGGTGCATTGAAAGAGGAGGAGAGAGCCTTCTTTTATAGGCTTCTTTCTTCTTCTCACATTCTCTTCCCATCAGTGTGAGATGAGTGTCTTAACATTCTCCCATTTGAAGATTGAAATGGATGTCAATTAATAGTCACCATTCTTTCTCTCTCAACTCCATGCTGCTTATGTCTCTATCAGGCCACAGGAGGAACGATACCATATGAACTTATCTGTGTTGACAACCTTAGTCAGAAAATCTACCACATTCTGCTTCGTGTTGATCTTTTCACAATAATCATCTCTTTCTCCACTTTCTCACGAACGAAGTGGTACTACACTTGGATATGTTTGCTCTTGGCATGAAAGGTTAGATTCTTTATTTCAAAGCACTCTGGCTATCACAAAATAGAGAAGCACTATGGTTGTCACAAAATAGAGAAACTATCTCCTGTATATGCTGGAATTCCCCCATGAACAACTTCAACCAAACTACTTCCTTACTAGCTTGTATAGCTGTAACATATTCTACTTCTGTTGTTAATGTAGCCACAATTGACTACAGCTTAGATACCTAGCTTACAACTCTGCAACAAGTAAGAACACATATCTGATGGTAGACATGCTTCTGTCGAGATCACCTGCATAATCTGAGTCAACATAACCACAAATACCTGTGTCTGATCCTTTGTAACATAATGCAGCATTTAAAGTTCCTTTGATGTAATGAAGAATTCTTTTCACTGCTATCCAATGCTCTCTACCAGGATTTGTCATGTACCAACTCACAACTCCCACTGTATATGCAATGTTTGCTCTGGTGCTCATCAAGACAAACATCAGGCTATCCACTACTGATGCATATGATACTCGAGACATCTCTATCCCCTCTGCTTCATTGCTAGGAATCATCTCAAAGGACAACTTGGAATTAATAAGGAGTGGGGTAGATGCTGGCTTATAGTCCTGTATGTTGAAGCGTTGCAAGACCTTCTTCAGGTAATTTATCAAAGAAAACTAGATCTTCCTATTGTTCCCGTCTTAGTGAATCTGCATCCTAAGAATCTTATTTGTTGGACCCAAGTCATTCATCTCAAACTCCCCAGCCAACTGAGTCTTTAATTCCTGAATACGATCTTTGTTGGGGCCTGCAACCAACATCTCATCAACATACAATAACAATATGACAAAATCATCACCTTCAAATCTCTTGTAATACACATAAGGGTCTGTGTATAATCTATTGTATCCCAGAATTACGATGAAAAAAATCAAATCTCTTATACCAACACCTTGACACCTGCTTGAGTCCATATAGAGATTTGTTTAACCTGCAAACCAATTTCTCTTTTCCTTTTTCTTCAAAGCCTTCTAGTTGGAGCATATAAATCTCTTCTTCAAGATCACCGTAAAGAAAAATTGTCTTTACATCTAGCTATTCTAGATGAAAATCATGCACTGCTGATAATGCCAAAACTATACGAATGGTAGTTAATCGAACCACAGGTGAGAATACTTCATTGAAATCAATACCTTCTTTTTGAGCATATCCTTTGACTACCAATCTTGCCCGATACCTCTCCAACTGGTCATCACTATTTCTTTTGATCTTGAACACCTATTTGTTGCCATTGAGTTTCCTCCCTGGTGGTAGCCGTACAAGATCCCAAGTTTGATTCTTAAGCAAAGCTTCGATCTCCTCCTACATTGCTGTTATCCACTGATACGCATCTAAACCACCTACAGCCTCCTAGAAGGTTGATGGCTCTCCATCTTTAGTAAGTAGACAATATGCGACATTGCTATCCATAATATAATCAGAATGCCAACTGGGAGCTTCCCTTGTGCAAGTTGATCGACTGATTTCATTGACTTCAGCATCAGATCGTCTGATTTCATCGACTTCAGCATCATTCCCCACAGCATTCTGATCCAGCACTACTTCAGAAGTATGTTCGTTCACCTGTATCACCATAATATCTGACCCTGATGCATCTTCACTACAGTGCTTATCTTCTATGAAGATGACATCCCTGCTTATAACAACCTTGCGGTTAGTGGGACTCCATAGGTGATACCCCTTTATACCATCAACATAGCCCACGAAAATACATTTCCTAGACTTCGGATCCAACTTTGAAACATCCTGGGCATGATACATCAAATATGCAGGACTTCCAAAAACATGAAGACTAGAATAATCTACTAGTTTATCTGTCCACAACTCCATCGGTGTCCTTAAATCAATTGTCGTTGACGGACTCTGCTTTATCACATAACAAGCGGTGTTGATAGATTCAGGCCAAAAGAACTTCTCCAGACCAATGATGGGAATGTAAATATCTTTTACGATACTAGGAAAGGTTAGAAAAAAGATAGATGGATTAAGGATATAATAAAGGATGTAAGGTTTTACAAGATCGAGAAATGGACTATGTCTGCTCAAATCTTATTAAGAAAAAGGTTCATACTTCAAAAGATTCAATTAACATGTTGATAAAGTCATTGCTCACAAATAAAATTCAAGCATAGCTTGGACTTATTAAATACTTACACACTTAAAGCTTTGGGGGGTTTGTACAATAGGAAGTATCTCTTAGTTATAAGAATTCAAGTCAAGGTGGAGAATTACAAGATAAGCTTGAATTCTAGTGAAATAGAATTCCAATGACCTTAAGCTTATTATGAGAGTTTTAGTATCATTGGACATATATGGAAATAAAATTTTGGTGACCTTAAGCTTCTTTTAAAATAGAATATAAATGATCTAAGAATTTTTTGTAATAAAGTTTCTCTATAATTAGACTTCATATAGTTAACCTTAGTTTATAAATAGTTTACTAAGGATTTTGTAAGAGAAGACCTTGGTGAGAATATTTGAAGAAAATATTTGAGAGATTATGTAAGGTTGTTGTTATCAATTATCCTTTTATCATTTTTCTATCAATAAGAAAAATATTGTCTCCTTGTCCATAGACATAGGTCATATACATTGACCGAATCACATAAATTATTATAATTATTATTCTTTGTTTTCTTCTATATTGCTTTTATTTATGCAATAATTGATATCAGAGCAATTGATATGGTACCAATGGGTATCAAAGTGAGCCTTTTTGGCTAATGCTACGACTAGGAGTGACTCTTCTTAGTTACTGCTATAATTATTAAAACTGAGGGCCAATGTACAAAAGGTGATTAAAATCAAAATTGGTACTAGGACAAATCTACTTGTGGTTAGATAATTAAAGTGACATAGGGCTCCTATGTCTCATCCTTAATTATCAAAATATAAGGCTGCTTTACCCTGAAAATGCCAGAGTAAAGATGCTTATCAGTGGCAATGAGTGGTGTTGTAATGCTAAAAGTAGTAACCTATTCACAAGAGACATTCCCCCTTATAATCCTAATTCAAATAGGGAGGATAAGTCCCTATTTAGACCTCATAAGTCATGTCAAGACCTATTTAGACCTCATACCCCCATAATTTAATAGTATCAATTAGTTTGGCTTAAATATCTATCCCCTAAAGTATATTTTATCCTCTAGGTGGTAGTACAGAACAAGCTCAACAATTTGGAAGGGGGTCTTCAAACTCAAATCAACTCTACAAACTTTGTTTTGAGGCTTGGAAGACTTAGTCATTTTTTATTTAAATGCCCTTATGCAAATGGACTTAGGCTGAGCATCTAATAATTGAGTAATCACTTCTACCATCAAGCTAAATAGGAAAATTTTGTCATATAAGGTTCAGACCTTCATCGGCTTTCCAAGGGTGATCACTCTCTTTAAAATTGCACTTTGTTGCACGATTTACTCGATTTGGAGGCAAAGGAATGCAAGAATTTTCATAGATGAATAGGTAGAATTACAAAATGTAATCTAAAGGAATCTAGGTTAGATAAGGGAGCTGGTTATGGTTAAATGTGATGATCTTAAATTTTCTCTAACCGTTAAGTCCTCCAAGTACTTCCGTTAGTGACATTTAGCTAAACACATTTCTAGTTTAGATGTTTGGCTGCTAGATTTAGTTATTAGTTGAGGTTTAACTTGATAGCAATAGTTAATAAGTTTTTGTCACTATATTTTTGTTAATTCTTGTTGCTTAGTTTAGGACCTTTCAATGGTCTTGTTGTTATTTACATTTGTTATCCTTGATTTTTCCTTTTAGAAAAAATTTATTTTTAAATTTAAAAAAAAAGATTTACTAGTTCATTATCAATTAATTTATATAATTTATATCAAATTAGTAAATATAAATTTTTACAGATAATCTCTAATTTTAGAATACTAAATGACTTTTCAATAATATATAATTTTTAATAAACAGAAAAGAGATTAATTTGATGTTCAATAGTTATACTTTAAGGAGAGAGTTGAAATATATAAATATATTTAAGCTTAAGATAATTTCATATACCTTGAATAAATTTGTACAAATTGATCCAACTCATTTGTTATGGTAGGTTAAACATAAACCCAAAACATTTAGATTTTAAAAATTAGCTTGAGGTAGATTTGAATTAAAAAATTAAGTAAAATTTTCTATTGTTCGAATGTAAGTTATACAAGAAGCACAAAAAAATGTTTAGATTTATTGTCTGTACGTGACTTACACTCATCTTAATCTACATTTGTCATCTAATAATTACTTTGGATTGGTTAATGTCCATGTGAATGTTATACTGTTTAAATATTATCAAAATTATAAAATATTCTATTTAATTTGATTTTGTCATAACAAATTATATATTTACATTAAAAACAACTGTATATGTTAATTTTACTTAATAAAGTATTTATATAATTAATTTTAATTTAAAACAAGATACGAGTTTATGGGTTGATTTCAAAAATTAAAATTCTACAAAGGAGAGAGTTTGGATTTGAAATATAATGAAGCTCATTTCCTAAGTTAGGTCAAATTTGGTTTTAAATTTTCTTGCTGACCTTTAATTAACGTTGTGCCAGCCTAGGCCATGTTCAAGTCTCATCATTAATATAAAATATTAACGGTAAAAATTATTATTTTATTTAAAATAAAAGACTTATTTTAAATGGTCAAACACACTTTTGATTATTTTAAATAGTCAAAAATCAGAAAGGAGTTAAAACTAAGGGATCGTCCAACTTGAAACATGTAGCCAATACAAAACTTGGGTCACAATGATAAAATCGGGAAAAGTTGACAGAATAACAAAAAGTCAGGCAACCAGAGGTGAAGTGGATCAATTTGCGAAGAGTTAGGATCAATTAACCAACCAGAAGTGGATGAACAATTAAACAAGACCATCAATGGCTGTTGATGGAATGTAACAAAGGATTAAATCCACATCTACTGTTCTTTTTGTTCATCTTTTTTTCTTTTTTGGTTTCTTTTTAACAGTACAAGCCAAAAATGTAAGAGAAAGCAAAGGAGGATGATACTTGCGAGATGCAAATTATTTGACATGAATAGGAAACTACTGAAATGCCTCTCCGATATCAAAGGTTTAGAAGCACTTCCTATGCACAATGGATGGGCCAGATTCATCATACTCTGCCTTGGCAATCCACATCTGCAGTTGAATAATAAATCAATTAGCTCCAATCCAATTAAAGATTAAGCTGTAAATCAAGACAACAGATCAAAAATAATAACCCCGACATTATAATGAAACATACCTGCTGAAAGGTGCTGAGCGAGGCCAAAATAGAGCCACCAATCCAAACACTGTACTTTCTCTCAGGTGGTGCCACGACCTTAATTTTCATGCTGCTTGGGGCCAAAGCAGTGATTTCCTTGCTCATTCTGTCAGCAATACCAGGGAACATGGTAGATCCACCACTAAGGACAATGTTTCCATACAAATCCTTCCTAATATCAACGTCGCACTTCATGATAGAGTTATATGTGGTTTCATGGATGCCAGCAGCTTCCATACCAATCATGGATGGCTGGAAAAGGACTTCAGGGCAACGGAAACGCTCAGCACCAATGGTTATCACTTGTCCATCAGGGAGCTCATAGCTCTTCTCAACAGAAGAGCTAGTCTTAGCAGTTTCTAGTTCCTGTTCATAGTCAAGGGCAATGTATGCCAGCTTCTCTTTCATGTCCCTAACAATTTCACGCTCAGCTGTTGTAGTGAACGAATAGCCTCGCTCAGTCAGAATTTTCATAAGGGCATCAGTAAGGTCACGACCTGCAAGGTCAAGACGGAGGATGGCATGTGGAAGGGCATACCCTTCATAAATTGGGACAGTATGGCTGACACCATCACCAGAATCAAGAACAATACCTGCACATTACGAGAAAACACATGAAACTAAATCTGCATCAGAATCAGAACTCATTAAGGCACATACCTATGCACTGGATATAACAAAAGGAACCAATATAAAGAGATTTCAAATAAACAGATTCCGGGAACCATCCCAAAACTATGGCAAGATTTACACCATAAGAGCCTGAGAAAATTCGAACATAAACTTCACAGCAATTATTCACAGTTTCAGAAACCTTACTGACTTATTGCAGTTATCTAACTAGTAATAAATCAGCATACGTGTTAAAAGCTGCTCACCAGTTGTACGGCCACTGGCATAGAGAGACAGAACAGCCTGAATAGCAACATACATGGCAGGAGTGTTGAAGGTCTCAAACATGATTTGAGTCATCTTCTCACGATTTGCCTTAGGGTTGAGAGGTGCTTCGGTGAGCAGAACTGGATGCTCTTCAGGAGCTACTCGGAGTTCATTGTAGAAGGTATGATGCCAGATCTTCTCCATATCATCCCAGTTGCTCACAATGCCATGCTCAATGGGATACTTGAGAGTTAAAATTCCACGCTTGGACTGTGCCTCATCCCCAACATATGCATCCTTCTGGCCCATACCAACCATCACACCCGTGTGACGGGGCCGACCAACGATACTAGGAAACACAGCCCTAGGAGCATCGTCACCAGCAAATCCAGCCTACAATTTAAAAATCAAATGAAATTCTCAACAACAAAACTATATTTTGGTGTCTTAGAAACGATGATTCAGTACCTTGACCATTCCAGTTCCATTGTCACAGACAAGTGGTTGGATATCCTCGGAGTCCGCCATATTATGATATCACCTGAAACATTCCAATGACAAAACTTCAGGATTCTTTCGTAAAGAGAAAAAAAAACCACAATTACGGAAATACAGCATCCAAAAATGGGATCATCACCTATTTCTGCTTTGCGTAAGAATAAGAACAATGAAAAGCTTATATACACACCAGAACACACGATCAATCTGAAACTAGTATTCAAGATTGAAAGAAAAAAAACCGTATAATCTTAAGCTAAACATGCAAAATCCAAAATGTTGTTAAAACAAATGCACAGGTCTGTAAAATCACCGAATCCACAAACCAAGAGAAACGACAAGATTCAAACGAGAAGACGCATGTATAGATCTAAAATGACAATAGCAATCAAATACCAAAAGTGACCAACACTAACACAGAGCTTTAATGCCCGCCTTGGTATGTTTGAAAATTGAAAGAGATGATATAGATTTAAACTCAAACCAAATCCCAAATTCTGCTTTTTTATAGGCGTGTAATCCTAAAATGGAGCAGATTTCGAGGGAAAGGAAGACCCGTTAAACTTCCTTGAAATGTGGACAACGTAACCTCCCTGTGACACCTTAAATCTAAAGATAGTGGTTAGGAGTTTTTTATTTAACTCGACTCCATTGACAAGCAAGAATAGAGGATCCAACTTCCTGATCCACCATTGTTTGCCTTGGCTGGAGCCTGAACTATACCAGAACAGAAAGGCAAGCCCATGGAACAGTGGACCGGTTACGAAATTACGATTTGTGGGAGGAAACTATTAACAGAGTCATGATTTGAGATGGGGCATCATGTTATTATTGACCATATCCTTAATAGCTGAGCTGAGACCGAGACTGAGATGAAGAAAAGAACAAATTAATGGTTGCGGGTCTTCTTGGCATTTGCTTGCTTTGTCGTTCTTAGTGGAAAAGTAAACGATCATGTCATGCCGCCCATTCGGTCAACCAAAAACAATAATGATAAAATTCCAAAGGGAAGGAACATCTCCACTTCAATTCGGCAATCAGGAGTTGTCCAACATTTTATGTAACAAAATATATATATGACCACTTCTCTGTTGCCTGAGACTTTGAGATTTGGGGAACTTCCAATTATCTCTTCTTCAACAGTTGAGAGAATGGTCAGTTGCCATTTTTAATGGACTTTTCGAGCAACAACAGACCAAGGAAAATAAATGGCGGGAAAATGAAGTAAGGAATACGGAAAGTAGGGCAGGAGATGATTGTTAGAGATGGGACATTATGATCCAAGATGGGAAGCAAAATCATTAGGCATGAGCATGAGATGCAATTATGTGGCATGAGAGTGTGTGTGTGTGTGGGTGAGTAAGTTTGGGGCCTTTTTTTAATCTGCAATTCTTCTTTTAGCAAACACACATAGTAGATATGCTTATCAGACAAATCTAAAGGAGACGGCAGCGTCTTCATGTACTGTATTTGTGCTTTTGCCCATTACTCTGTCTTATTCCGTCTTATAGAATCTCAACTATTTATTTTGTGGGACTCACGCAGGATTCACACGAAACTTACATAAATAAATGACTGAGATTTATTGGACATAATAAGACACCATAATATTGGACAGAAGATCTCGACTCCATTTTCTTATATTAGCTTTCGTACTCTTTAATTAATACTTAGATGCCAAAATAGGGAGGACTTGAATTGCCAACAGTTTGGACTTTGGAGAGGAGAAGAAGAAGAAGAAGAAGCGAAGGAATCTTCTAAAGTAAATGCAGTGGATGGAGGCCCCCTTATCATGTCCCATCCCATGATGCGGTGAAATCCAAGCTCTTTTCAGGAAATATCGCAGATATCTTTAGCCGGAATCCAAAGTTATATTAATAAACATGACAATGGCCTGAACCATGGGACCTACGCACCCACGAAAATTCACCTAATATGTTATACATCCTCACAGCTATTTGTGTTACGCATATGAATCCTTTACGTTTATGCAGACAACAATGAAGGGGCCAGGGGCCAGGGGCCAGGGGCCAGTGGCAGTGGGTGGTTTTGAGTGATACCGGCCAGGTGAGTGAGCATTAATGAGATTTAATAGAACTTCTATCTCAGGTGCTTGTGAGTCATGTTAATATGACAAATGATCGAAAAGTAGACACATTAAAACTGTGAAGGTCAAACTCTACGTATGGCTAATATGTGATTAAACAAAATCCGACTTACCAACAGGTTAATTATCCGAAACTAAAAACTGGTAGGTACTGTACAGTACTAACTAAGAAGGATATGATAGTTTCAAACATCAAGGAAAGGAAAATACTCCAACATCTCTTCTTACATCTTGTCAGAGCTGTGAAATTCTAGCCACCGAAGTTTTTTCTTTTTAAAGGTTGAAACTGGAGCGAGGAGTTTATGCAAGAAATGAAAATGAAAGCGGCAGGTGGGGGCTACGATTGTTTTAGAAAGCATGCACGTTAACATCAGATGGTTTTGCTGTAGTAAACCACGTGCATTGATGCATCAAAGTTCGCAAGAGATCAGGAAAAAGCCATTGCTTTTTCTTAAACCTGATTTTCTTACTAATTACTTTTACTTAAAAATGGCTGACTCCTAGAAAAAGAAAACGATCCCATTAGGTCTCCTATTCTACTTTCTCAGCTAGCTCATTTCTATAGTTAAAATATGGAAAAAAGGATAAAACAAAGTAGAGGGTCTTTTTTCTTATATAGGAAAAAAGAGGGGTTCAGGATGTGAATGTCGTTGTCGTTGTTGTTGTATAAGTATGTTGCATTGGATCCTTCGCCGAAGTGGGTTTCTAGGTCTTCTGCTCTCTCTCTCTCCCTCTCTCAATAAGAGCATTTAACCAGCTAAAGTCCAGAAAGTTAACTTGTACAAGTCCACTAAAAGGTGGCTGTTCTATGATTATATCTTCTTTCATCTATATCAACAATTTACTGTTTCTCCTAGGATTCCCGGTTTCTAGCTAGCCAGTTATTGACTTCTCGTTACCTTATTAACTGCCATTGAATTGCTCACGCATTTTTGTTTCTTATACTCTTTTAGTTTTCTTCTTGCTCCTACTTAGCTACTCCGTTCCTGAGGAGTTTTAGATTTCTGGATTCTGCTGTCTGCTTGTTTTTGGTGATCTTTTAGTTGTAGATCTTCATGTTCCTGGAATTTAAATCAGTTTCGTACATGGGGGTGCCAAATTCTGAGAAGTTTTTCTCCGATAAAGATCTGAATTCGGTGGAGTTCAATTTCATCGTGAGACCATCTTTGGAGTTTCGAGCTGAGTGCGATGTTGCACCCTTACACGATGGAATTGAAGATCAGGATCACAAACAAGAAGTGCAAGGACCTCAGCAAGAAGAAAAAGAATCAGAAGGTAGTAAACGCGAGTTGTCTGTTTCTGCTTTGGAAATAAAATTGCCATCTTTGGGAGGAGAGTCTGGGATTGAAGATGAAGATGAAGGGTTCAGGACACCAACAGCTAAGGATAAAAAAATCGCTCCAGTTCTTCAGTGTCCTCCTGCGCCAAAAAAAATCAAATCTCTTCCATCAACCAAACGAAAATCGCCCAGCCGAAGACTCTTACTTGATCTGTCTAATGTGGTGGAGTCTCTGTTCCCTCCGGTTCTTCTCGCAGATCTTGGTGGCAAGATTAAGAAAGCGAGACAAGGAAATGAAATGACAACTAAATCGTGAATGATGTATGTTAGATAAAGGTGAAGGTGAAGGAAAACATAATTGATGATGCTTCTATCATCCTATCCTCAATGCTAGTTTTATCATTCACTTTTCCATTTTGTTATAAGAATCATAATATTAATGATAGCATCAAAGCTCCTTCTTTTACTGCTTCCGCTGTTCTAGTTTCCAGGTTCATAATTTCCTTATCAGAGTTATCGAAACTATTAACGTTTTTAGTTCGAGAAAATGAGATGGATGATCTAAATTAATGGTGGATTCATCCGCTCATAGGATTCTTACTTTCATCCAACCGGAACCGGACCCCATCAAGAAGGTAGGTTGTTGGTTGAGGATGTTTGAGTTCCAAGAGTCGAAACAAAAAAGTGTGATTTCTATCTCTTTCTCTCTCTAAATGTATTGACTTTAATATAATGAGAAATGGTTTGCATTGACTTTAATCAAGAGTAGCAAACATCCACCATTGATATTGGCAGTGGGAAGCGTGATGAAACCCAATTAGGATATTCCCTCACTTACATGGCAGAGATCCTTAAACAGTATGCGGATGATGTCCCAAACTTCTAGGTACCGGAGTTTCTTTTTGCCCCTCCTCATTTCTCGAGGGCCACAATTGCTGCTGTACACATAATTGAAGCCATTAAGTTGCTACCACATAAGTCTCGGAAAGCTTAGAAGGAAAAATAATTGAAGCCAAAGTTTTAACATTCGGTACAATCCAATCAAGTTGATCTATAAAATTGAGAGTCTAGATCTTCTGTCTAATTTTATAATATCTTATTGTATTCAATAAATCTCAGTCATTTATTTATGTAGGTTTCGCATGGGTCTCGCATAAATAAACACGGATCCCACATAAATGAATGACTGAGATTTTATGGGACACAATAAGACATCATAAAACTGGATAGAAGATTTTGTCTCTAAAATTAGCATAGTTTTAAAAACCGGACCGGACCGGCCGGTTCGACCGGTCAGCTATCCGGTCCGGTTCACCCTTTTAAACCGGTTCTCAATTGAACTAGTGAGAACCGGTCAAAACCGGTCAATTGACCGATCGGACCGGTCAAACCGGACCGGTCCGACCACTGGTTCAATAAAATTTTTTTTTTATTTTTTTGGTATTTTTTTAAATATTATTAATATTATATATAATTAAATATAATTATTGCATAATTATGACGTCACACCGATTTGACCGGTGGTTGAATCGATTGAACCGGTCAAACCGGTGATCAATAAAACTTCCGGTTCGATGACCGGTCTGAGTTTCAAAACATAAAAAATTAGTGACCTAGTTCATAGGCTGAGCCGAATCGAACCACATGAGAAACACATTATGCTGAAAACAAAAAACAAAAGCTAGTTCGAGTCAATTGGGATTTGGTGAATCAAGTTGGATCCATCAACCACGATTATTTCGGCCTGTTCATTACAAGTTGAGAGTTTGCTGCTTTCTTGCTGATTCATTCCCATCTTTGTAGGAATTCTAACGCCTTTCATTTTCCTATACAATATTACGGAAAACCATTGGAGTAAGCTAACTAGATAAAGCTCTTTAATGTAGCTAACTAGATAAAGCTCTTTAATGTGGGCTCGACACGTATGTATTTGACTTGTAGTTAGCTAGGTTGGCCGTTTCTACCATCAAAGAGGCTTTAGCTAATTAGCTTTGCCTTCCCTTTCGTCTTTTCTTTAAGAAAAGGAACACAAAAATTCGAGAAAGGAAGGATATATTTTCATTCTCTATTTATTTAGTATATTGGATCGTCAAACGTTATCTTACTTTCCTATGTGTATTCATCAATGTTCTGAAATCTGAATCGGTCATCGAACCGGTGGCCTTACTAGTCATCGGTTCGATCGGTTCAACCACCGGTCGAACCGATGTGACGTAATAATTATGTAATAATTATATTTAATTATATATAATATTAAAAATATTTTAAAAAA
>JANPWT010000008.1:40667112-40677804 GCA_024678245.1 Erythroxylum densum | reverse complement strand
TGGTTGGTTTGGACTGGGCTAGACCTGTGCGGAGAAGAAGATCTTTGGTATACTTCGCTTGGGTGAGGAGAAGACCTTTAGGTGTGGTGGTAGCTTCTATTCCAAGAAAATAATGAAGAGGACCAAGGTCTTTAATAAAAAATGCAAAGTTAAGTTCATTAATGAGATTTGTGATGAAAGATGATGAGGAGCAAATGACTAAGATATCATCAACATAAACTAGGAGGAATGTGGTATGCGAGGAGGTGGAGTGAACAAAAAAGGATGTATCAGATTTGGTGGAAGTGAAATTAAGTTCAAGTAGTTTTTGACTTAATCGATGAAACCAGGCTCGTGGAGCTTGTTTCAGACCATAAAGAGCTTTGTGAAGATGGCATACATGAGAAGGACAATGAGGGTCAATAAAGCCAGGGGGTTGGGCAATGAAAACTGGTTCGTGAAGATTCCCATTGAGAAAGGCATTGTGGACATCAAGTTGACGAATGGGCCAATTTTTGGATAGGGCAATCATAAGGATCAAATGAATGGTTGTGGGTTTGATAAAAGTGTCAGTGTAGTCAGACCAGGAGTTTAGTGATATCATTTGGCAACAAGACAGGCTTTGTATCGATCTAAGATACCATTAGAATTTTGTTTTGTCCGAACACTAACAATATTAGCATTGGGAGATGGAGAAACAAGGGTCCAGGTATGATTGTGATGTAAAGCATTAAACTCATCAAGCATGACTTGGCGCTAATGTGAAAATTTGTTTACTTGAGTGAAGGAGGTAAGATCTGGTTCATTTGAAATTTACATAAAGGTAGAATAGGTAACATAGTCAGAAAGGATCCAAGGGACACGAGTGTTATCACGTGTGCGGGTGGTCATATGGTGTTAAGGTGGTAGAGATGGTATGTTTGGAGGTGATAGAGAAAAGGGTGGTACCAGCAGTGGAAGGGAAATGATAGAAGGGGAAGACGGTTTCAAGAAAGTGTACATGGCGTGAGAAGTGAATTTTGGAGATGATAAGATCAAAGCAGCGATAACCTTTGTATTGTAAGAAATACCTAATAAAGACACACTGTGAGGACTTTGGAGTGAGTTTGTCCATACATTGGGACCCAAGAAAAGGGAAACAGGCACACCCAAACACACAAAGGTGAGAGAGATTAGGTGGAGTGAGGAAAAGAGCTTCATGAGGGGATTTTTTTATTGAGGACAGGTGTGGGAAAAAGATTAATGAGATAGGTGGCTATATAAAATGCATTAAACTAGAATGATTTGGATAGAAAGGCATAAAGAAGAATGGTAAGGCCAGTTTCAATTATGTGAAAAATTTTACGCTCAACAAGATCATTTTGTTGTGGGGTGTGAGGACGCGAAATGAGATAAGAGATGCCATGTATAGTTAGAAAATTTTCAAAGGGACCTTTAATGAGTTCAGGAGCTCCGTCACATTGAAAAGTTTTAATGGTGAATGAAAAAAGGTTTTCAATTGTAGTTTTGAAATTTTGGAATTGAGAAAGAGCTTGACTTTTTTGAGTTAAAAGAAATATCCAAGTGTAACAACTAAAGTCATCAATGAAAAGAATAAAATATCGGTAACCAGAATTTGAAAGAGATAGAGAGGGACTCCAAATATCACAATGAATAAGTTGTAAAGGTATAGTGGAAACATGAGATGATAATTAAAAGGGAAGACAAGTGCTTTTTCCAAGTAAATAGGAAGTACAATTATTCAGTAAATTTGATGATAATTTGAAAGGGAGAGATAGTTTGGAGAGTATGGCGGAGCAAGGATGACCTAGACGTTGATGCCACAAGTTGAGTGAAGTGGAAGCAGCTTAGAAGACAATTAGACTTTGAAATCTAAGTGGGATTTGTATGGGATAATGATTATTATGGATGGATCCCGCGAATAGTGGTGTCTTGGTGTTGAGATCCTTCACGATGTAACCAAATGGGTTAAATTCAATAAGGTAGGAGTTATATTTAACAAATTCAACTACAGAAAAGTAAATTGGCAATAAGATCATGAACAATTAAGACATTGTTTAGGTGGAGAGGACGAGTTGTAGTGGATAAGGTGACATTACCTGTGGAGGAGATGGGAAGGGTTTGTCCATTACCGACAATCACTTGATGGGGACCACTGCATGGAGTCTTAGAGTCAACGAGGTGAGGATTTGGTGTCATATGATTGGTGGTGCCAATGTTAGGAAGCCATTTGGTGAGAGTATTAGAAGTGAAAGTTAAAGGATTCGATGTATCTTGGATATTTAAGGCAATAAAGGTAGTGGAAAGGTTTTTTGGGTCAGGTGGAGGGTGGAGAGGACAATTTAAAGATTCAGAATATCTGTAACAACAATGGGCTACAATATGGCCTCATTTTCAGCAAATTTGACATTAGCTTGGAGGTTTATATGAGTGATTGGGCCTGGAGGAATGATAAGTGGACTGGGCTTGTGTGTGGTTGTTGTAGGTGTTATAAGGTGATGTGGGCTGAAAAGAGATAGCATGGGCTTGCTCATATGGGCCAGAAGAAAATGTTCAAGCCCAGAAGATAGATTCGGTAGCCTATGCGTTTTAGGGCTAAAAAAATGATGCCCTACTCCTCTGTTTCGAGTTACGCCGCACCCATGGAGAGATGGAGATGAGCGATGGCCATTGATGGACACCGTGAGGGTTGTGTCTAGTGAGAGAGCTGAATGAAAGGATAAGAGACGCTGCTCATGAATGAGAAGCTTCGGTCTAAGCTCATTGAAGGAGATGCTGGATTCTCAGTGCTCTATTGCTGTAATAAAGGATTCATAATCTGCAAGTAAACCATTCAAGGTAAAGAGAATAAGATCATTATCATTTATGTGATCACCAATAGCTCCTAGTTCATCAGTTGTATTTGAGATAAAGCTAGATAATCGATAATGGACTAATGTCCTTTCTGTAATGTGTGCAATTTACGCTAGAGAAGAGAATGCTGGGAAGTAGATTGTTGCATGAAATGACGCTCAAGATCAACCCAAAGATCACGAGCAGTGGTACTCTCGATAGTAAGGCAGATAATGGAGCTTAATAGAGAAGCAGTGAGGAAGCAGTAAACAAGGCAGTCGAATTTTTGCCTTTTGTGGAATTTCGGAGAGTCAGCAGTTGGTTGAGCAAGAGTGTCATCGATGTATCCAACCAACTCAGAGGTAGTGAGGATAGTGTGAATATGATTACGCCAAATAAAGTAATTTGTGTTATCCAGTTAGTTAGTGATAAAATTAGTGATCTGGTTGAATGGTGGAATAGGGGAGTTAAAATCAAACATGATGAGTGTTTGCTTGGTCGGGTCTCGTAAAGGATTTGATTATGTAATGTCTTTGTTAATGTGGGAATGTAAAGCAATGTGTATTGTGCGTAATAAGTATTTGAGAAAAGAACTGAAGGAAGATATAATTTGTAGGAATGAGTCTGTGTGATTGAGTGTTTGTGTTAAGTATATGTAGCTAGAATGAATATATAGGCTCTGATACCATGAAAGAATTAGAAGAAGAAGATAATTGGAGTATAAGTGTATTGTATTTTTTGTGTATTTTCTAAGTAACTTTACATTATATTTATACACATTTGTAGTATTTAAAAAGATAATAAAAATCAATTGAGATACATAAGATAAAATCAAATGAGATAATTACATATTAAAAAAGATTAAATCTGTGGTGGTGAAATTGTATGAAGATTATGAAGATGTGTATTTATCTGCATAAGTTTATCATCTACGAGCATGCAAAAAAATCAATGTACTCGGTGCTGAACCAAGTCATTCCTTTTTATTAAAAACCATCTCTGCTACGTTGACAAAAATAGGCAAGTAATTGAATATGACACTTGAAAATTAAGGTAATCAAAACGATGCGAGACTCCTGTGTACAATTTCAACCGTCGAATTTTTATAAGCTCTATTTATTGAATGAATTGATTTTTATGAAAGGAGTCAGAGTAATTGAACAATCCTAATCAAAACCAAAACTGTTGATCGAGCAAAACAATTTTCTTTCATCTACGATTTGAAATGATAAGAACCTTCCTGATGGACCTGATCTTGACTTGCACAATTATAATAACCAGTCCTTTAATTTAATCTCAAGTCATATCAGCTAGCGTGGCGTGTATTGAATTTTTAATATGGGCAGAGTGTAGAGTCTACTTATAAGAATTGGGCTTGGATCAACTATTGTCCAAATAACTAGAACTAGTTGTTTGGATAGTTGACCATTACCACTTATAAATCCTTTAACATTTTCATGTTTAGTCAATATGGGACACTCTAAGGGGGAGAATTACAGACCATAGATTATGAAAGCATACTCTTAGTACTTTCCCTAGCCAACTCTAGATGAAGAGTCATTGTGAAGGAGCTACCAAATGACCTTTCTTAAAGGCTTTAACCCTCAACCCTTCTATTTTAAAACCCCACCTAAATCTTTTAAGATTATTTAAAGCCATTAGGCACAAACTTATAATCATGCTCAGGGGTAGACTATTAATCACCATATTTGGATGCTTTGACCTATTAAGATCATTGTGTTTGTTAAAGCTCACTTTGATAATTTTTTTAATTGGTTTCACCTTTCTTGATATTAAAATTCAAAATTTTCTTGGAATCATCATTATCTGTCACTATTTTTTTATATTCAGTTTAATGTTCACTAAAATATGAATTCCAAAAACCCCTAAACTGACCAATTTATTTTCCAAAATCAATCCTCTCACTTCTCAATTCCCTTTCTCAATTTCTTTAAATCTTTGAAGCAGATTCATCTACCAAAAATCCTTATTACTATCCAAGATACTTTTAAAAACATAAAAATTTTTAAAAAGACAAGTTAGGTAAGGAAGCTTTTTTAAACTTCAATTAGTTTTATTTTCTTCTTAACTCGTGTTAACTTTGTTCTTCTTTCATTTTTTATCTTTTGTAACACATTGTTCCAAGTAATACTAAAGGTTCATCATCAAGAATCATATGATTGATCTCTAACAAATATGTAGGGTGACTTTTATCTCCCTTAATTTGATTATTCATTTTGGATTCCCTGTTTAGGTCTTTGCTTCTTATTGTGTTATATTCATTTCTTTATTAAGTTCTTTTAAACAACTGAACATTTCAAAATTTGTTTTATATACTTATAGATGTTAGTTATTAAGTTTTTAATTAATTTTAAGTTTGTCTGTCATCTATTAGTATGTGGTTTGGTATGATTTCATCAAATTAGATACGTAGAACTCAAGAATTTAAAGTTCTTATTGGTTTTCATCTAGATTAAGCATTAACTCATTTATATTTTTTTTCGTGTTCTTGGTTTAATTTTTGTTTTGAATTTTTGTTTACTACTTAGTTAACAAATTTTAAATTGTTCATAAATTAGAGGTTAATCTTTATTATTCACAAAGTTAAATATTTAATCCAATTTTTTATACCAAATGTTCAATCCATTTTGAGAAAATATTATACCTATTTTGATATTTTCAGTCTAAATTATGTTTTTATGATTCATTTAAGTTTTTATTTTGATTTAATTGATTATTATAAGGACTGAAGAAGGTATTTTTATGGCTTAGGTCTATTATTTAAAGCAATAGAGAGACCGATGAAGATATAGTCCACCATGTCAAATCAGGATAACTTAAATAGAGAAGTGCTTAAGGTGTTTTTAGTGACAAGAAGATATTACTCAAGATCAAAGACAAATTCTATCATTTAGTAATTAGGCCGACTATGCTATATGGGGCGGATTGTTGATCCATCAAATAAGTGTATAGTCGTAAGCTAAAAGTAGTGGAGATGAGGAAGCTCCGTCGCATATATAACCCTACTAGAAGAGACAAGGTCATGAATGTATTAGTAAGAGATAAATTCAAGGTGTCCAGTATTAATGATACATTAAGAGAGAAGAGACTTATGTGGTTCAGGCGTGTTAAAATGAGACACTCTAATGCTTCAGTGAGAAGAGGCAAGAAAATAGTACCTAGTGACTGTAAGGGAAAAAAGGAAGGCCTAAGAATAAGTATGTGAAGTGATCAAGAATGATATGGCTTTGTCAGAACTTACTGAAGATATAGCCTGTAATAGAAAACTTTGACGTACTAGGATACAGATAAAGGATCTCATGTGGAGAGGTCCTTATCATTCTCTTAAGATTCTAAACGTTTTCGTCCGAATCATTCATTTTATAGATAGCCTTAATATTTTGATTAAGTAGTACTTCTCTCTTTTTAATTTAGCCTAAGTAGTTTCTTACTTAGTCTATTTACTTTATTATAATGGCCGGTGTGATTTATTCTTATACTTATC
Source organism: Erythroxylum densum (assembly GCA_024678245.1). Classification (NCBI taxonomy): domain Eukaryota; kingdom Viridiplantae; phylum Streptophyta; class Magnoliopsida; order Malpighiales; family Erythroxylaceae; genus Erythroxylum; species Erythroxylum densum. Next base: position 40,671,488 of record JANPWT010000008.1, on the reverse strand, counting down.
TCTTTTTGTCCTAGTTTGTGTATTTAGTTACATATTTTTATCTTGTTTTGTTAATATTTACCATGTTCTATAGGTATTGTATTACATATTTTTATATGTTTAGTTATACATACTTATTGATATTTTGTATTATTATTAATTTGCACTATATTTGGGTCTATCGAAAATAACTTTTTTACTTAATAGAAGTAAGACTGCATATTATTAGACCTCCTCAGACTTTGTATTTTAGTGGGAATCTCATTGGGTATTATTGTGGTGGTTATTGTTGGGCTCATAATGATCCTCTAAAAACGAATTCCTTTTAATTCACAAGTAAATTTAACTTATGGGCTTGCACTTTTTAACCTATTGTTTCTTTTACAATAGGAGGATAGGTCGGACCTTATTAGACTAATGGTTTTCAAATTAAATCCAAAGAGAAGCCTTGTAGGAAGTTAGACTAAGTTAGAGCAAATAAGAAGGTTTACTCTTGAGCTTTAAGACATTAAATCCGAAGAGCAATCTAGTAGGAAATTAGACAAAGTTAGAGCAAATAAGAAGGTTTACTCTTGCCCAATTTGTGTAAAAATTGTAAAAAAATAATTACTTAATTTTTAACTATATTTTCCATTTGAACTTAGTCCTTTTTAGAAATAATATTTTCAAATTAATTAAAACCACATTTGGATCATCGGTTCTTAAGAACCTAGATGAAATGAGATTTTTAAATAATTGCATCCTATGCACATTTCCCAAGTGATCTAAGACCAAACTTAAAATTGAACTAAAATTTATTTTGATTTTATTCATATTCTTGCTTATATTTTTTTGTGAACAACTTAAATAAGGGATTATGTAATAGAGAAAGAGCAAAGAGAGAACTTATTAAATAGATGGTTTAGAAACATAATTTTTTAATGTTAAAGAAGGATTGAATTCTTTAATTGAAATAAAATCCAATACATACAAACACACAAAGTACTTAAGAAATCCTTTGACCTCAATGTATATTTTGATCCGACTCCTAGAGATAGAAATTAAGTCTAGGCCCGACTCAGCTAAAGATCAACAGGCCAAGTTTAGGTTAACTAAACCTTGGGTTGTCTACGCCCAAGTCCTAATAATTATTGTAAAAAATGATGTCGTTTTGTAAAAAACGATATCATTTTCTATTTTCAATTAGACAAAAATAAAAATAGGTCGATCTACCCCAAGTCTGGCTCGAGCCATACTTGAATCCTAGCAGAAATTGTCAACTACCTACTCCATTTACTTTAAGTAATTCTCTTTTTCTAAATAAGTTCAGTTTTATTTACTCCTCCTTTAAACATTAATTTCATGCTTATAAATAAATGGTTTTTTAAATGCTTTTGACCTAAGAAAACTTGTATTTAAGTTCTTCAATATGTCCTTTTAATGTTAACTCTTTAATCCATTTTTTGTCATTTAATCTTCAAATAGCCTTTCATTTGTATAATTTTACTTCCATTTCACCTTATAAACTTATATTTGTTCCTTCTTAATTTTCTTCTAAAGACTTGTTTCATTTTTGTTCAAACTCATTTCTTTTTTAAGAATAAAGTTCTTCATCATATCTAGTTTAAACTCGTTTCTTTGTCATATTCATTGTAACTTTCCTTTAAAATATAAATAATAATAATGACAAAAGTCAATTCTACTTTATCTTCAAGCCTTATGATATAGTCTAGGCACTTTTAGGTATTTTATTTTATTTTAATCCCTAGATAAAATAAAAATCCAATGAATTTATCTGTATGCTTCAAATTTTAGTTCAATTTCTTAGATATCGCTCTAGAAATTTTTTTTTCTAATTTGTAGGCATAATTATAGACTCTCTAGGAATTAACCGTTATGTTTATCTCTGCCTCTTTAACATGCCTTTTTCTTTTAACTCACATCTAAGTAAAAAATTTTCAAGCTCCTTTATTTTGCAAAATTCAATTTGAGATCTAAGTAATTGCTTAGATAAATAAAATAGGGTATCTAATGCCTTCTCTATTTTTATAATTTAACCCTCGAACGCATTTCTTTAGTTTAAGATCTTTTAGTTTCTTTCCCATTAGGTTTTTATCTATTTGTCATTAATAAAATAGTATGGCAACTCTATTAATTTAGTTTTCCAATTTTTGATATCATTCTTATTAAGCACATCCAAAAAAGTCAGTGAAAGTTATGGTGACCCAACTAGAAACTAGAAGGTCTAGTCATTTTTAGGTTTTTTATCTTTTAGGATTTTTTTATTTTTTATTTGCACAATGAATTAGGTGTAAGATCCATAATCTTATATTTGTGTCTTTAATTTCTTTCATTTTATCACATTCATTATTTTTGTTGCATTTTATTTATTATAGTGTAGGTGGACTAGTTTACGGAAGGGTAAAATTTTAAAGGTTTATATGATTCACTTTTAGGACTGCACACGCAAGCACCCATGCACACGCACGAATGTATGCACACATGCATATGTTTAAACACAAACACACATACATACACGGTCACACGCACACATATTACGTGTTCATTGATGCCTGCTATTGTCATATTATGACTTGTTATTTTTGGAAAAATATTTTTTACAAACTTTATTTTCTTATCTTATAATTATTTTAACATTTATTTTGAACTCATCTTCTTTTTCCAAAAACATGATTTTAGTTTACATTAATTCTCTCTGTTTTATCAAGAAATTCTTATCATCACTTGTATTCATAGGAATTCATATGTTATTCTAAAATTATTTGATTGCATTATATATATATTTTTAACTAACTCTTTTCTAAGTGTCCTTCTATAAGTAGTTTACATTATACCAAAAAACCTTTACAGAGAAGCCATTTATCAAGAAGCATAAGGATTAGAGGCTCTAGATCACCCAAGAAGTTGAGTTAGAGAATGTGATAAGACTGGTGTTGAGCAAGAGTTAAGATTAAGATGTGTTTGATTGGTAAAAAACAATCCCTTTTTTTTATCATTATCATATTTTCAATCATAATCAAATACTGATTTTATATAATGATAAATGGGAAATGGGAAAATTTAGTTCCTCTATATCCTTGAAATTAATTTTCTTATTTTATTAATCATGTACTCGTAAACTTTTATGAGTTTTAAAGGTCATTGATTATGCTAACTATAGCTTTAAAAAGAAAGATTAAAAAGGAAGACAAGTAGAATTCTTCCTTTATATGGTTAAAATTAAAGTACTAAAAAAACCATCTCAGCTAAAAAATCTTAAATGAAAAATTTTAGAAGAAATTAGACCCAGAAAAAAGGAGTTTAGTATTAAAAGGTTTTTTTTTGAAAAAAGAAAATCTCTTACTGAGGAGGAGACTTAACCTAATACTCAAGCGCCGCCATATGTCCTGATCCTTGTCGTCCACATGTTGGGCTGGATGAGGGCCCATGCTACGCACGCACCAACTCTTCTGCGCTTATGGGAGCGCGCGCTACACGCAGTCCCTCAACGTGTGGTGCCACTTAGCGGCACGTGATTGACGCGTGCAACGCATGTGCCATCCATACTGCCACTCTGCCTGCTACTGTAGCATTGTCAGGCATGTGCACTCATTGCCCTCCAATGGGGAGGGCGATTTTCGACATCCCAAGATCTAATTTTGTGCTCCTTTTGGCTCATTTCGACCATTTTTTTTATAACTAGCCTTATGTATATCACTTTTTTGTAATTATATATGCAAAAAATCGAAGAATGAATTAAAAACTGATGAAAAATCATAATGAATGGAAACAGAAAAACTTTCGTTTTTGATAATTTGATCACATAATAACTCTGATACCACGTGTAACACGTAATGATAGACCTTATTACATATCCCGAATCGTTCATGAAAGAGCTAAAAACAAAGGAAATGGCGAAATACCTAATTTTGGTTCCATTTGATATTCTGAAGTAGTTTCCGAGGTCAAAACGGGCTCCAATCTCTCCGATACCTTTGTGGAAGTCTATCACCGACATTCAGTGAACTCCTTTCTTCAAATTTTTAAAAATATAAATGATCTTAACGAGTCAGATGATTCGTATGCTTAGGAATTACATAAGCAACTGAAGAAGGCCTTAACCTTTATATATAGCTTCCATATCGGGCTTTCCTATCACAAGTTCGATATGGGTCCGATCTTCATTAATTGAAATCTATTTTCTTCCAAAACTTTGACCCATTAATCCAGATTATTTACTAGGGCCACTTTATACCTTTGTTATGATCGAATTACATAACTTAACCAATAATTTATTAAAATTTGAAAATATAATTAATAATTGTCCAATTTATAAAGAATAACAAAATTATTATCGAAAATATAATTAATAATTATTCAATTTATGGAGAGGGACAAAATTGTCTAACATGTATGTG
>JANPWT010000008.1:40601294-40619328 GCA_024678245.1 Erythroxylum densum | reverse complement strand
TTAGAGGCCGAATCTCGTTTTGTGGTCTTCATGGGAGTTGTAGATCTGGATGTATATTGTACAATGGTAAATAAACGAACACAATCCGACATATATATTAAACGTTATGAGAATCGCGCCAAAAGAGTTTCATTTTGATTTTGGAAGTGAGCATAGTCTATTCTTTTGGGAATAAATCTCTCATCCGATCTCCAATTTAGGTGAGGCTTGAACCATTGGATTTATAAGACATGTATCTTTCTTGCTACAAAACTTGGTATAATTTGGAGTTAAATTGAAGAAGTTTGCATTAAAAGAAGTGAGAGGTTGGTTAAGAGAGCATGTTTCAGGTGTGAACTCTTTTAGGTTTTTGGAGTGTATCTTGAGTTATATAACTCCGATTAAGGTGATTCTTGCATCTATACGAACTTGAGACTTTAAGCTATATTTGATATAAACAAGTCAATATGTGATTTTAATGTTTAGGTAGTGTGTGCTCATCACTTTTATGGAACAACAGCATTTAGCACTGCAATGTAATAAGCACAAGGTTTCAGGACTACGGTAGTTGACCTCTGGGAACGGGGTCCGATAAAATTAATAGATCATGAATCTAAGAACATGCATATATCCTAACTATTAAGCATAAATTAATCAAGCGCATCACAAATAAGCAAAAACTCATAACATAAACCATTAAACATTCAAATATCCAAGAAATTTAGATCTGAAAAATCACATATATAAGCTCAAACAACCAAGATTAAAACTGAAAAATTGAGGGAATAAACATCCATTGATATAACATAAAGATTCCTTACAAAATTCATAAAGTTCAACTACAAAATCCATCAAACATTCATTCTAAATATTCTAGAGCATGTAAAAACGTGATTAACACTAAGAAAGCTTTGAAATAATTGAATGAATATGAAAATAAAGCATTAAAATTGAAAGAGAATAGCTAAGCTTATAGAAAATAACAAAAACTTCTCTACTGGTTCCTCCTATCTTCTTTGAGCTTTTCAAAAATGGAAGATTTTGAGAGTCTCTGTCTCTTCTTGAAGTTTTTCTAAAAGTGGTAGATTGGAGGCTAAGCTCTCCAAAAATGAAAGATTTTGAGAGCCTCTCTCTCTTCTTAAAGTTTTTCTAAAAGTCGCAGATTGGAGGCTACTTCTTTAGGTCCTCCTCTCTTTCTTTTTGTGCTATGTTCCATTTAGGGGAAAACCTAAGATTTTCCTATGCCTCAAAATTCCAGAAAGCCCCTCAAAAACTTAAGTTCAGAAGGTCGTCTGTGTTTGTCTATGCACAGGCCACAATCATGGCCTTCAGTGCATAATTGTGGCTAGTTTATCTATTCTCTATCACGTGGCCTTTAGTACATGATTGTAGCCAGTTTATCTGCTCTCTATCATGATCATGGCTCTGTTCTCAAGCTTATGTCACGATCGTGGCTGACTCCCCACGAATGTGGCCCTGGGTTATTTCCCGATTCTCCTCCTAATGCCTTTGATGGTTTCTCCTCCATAGATGGTTCTCCAAACTTTGTCAAACTTCTTCCTTTTAGAATATATTTGTATTCACTCCTTTAATCTATATATTACACAAGATAAACACACAAAAAAAGGATTAAAAAGACATTGAAATACATAAGAAAATATAAGGTGATTCAATCCTATCATTTTGAATTCCAAAGAAGACCTATAGAATAATTTCTGACATCTCAATGACATTATCAACAAGCCTTGGCTGATCTGTAGGGGATTTCAACTCCACACTTTACGCATCTAAAGCTCAGGGAAACATCAATCTAAGAAATTTCTCTACTAATTTCAGGACTATATGGATCATCTTAGTGTGACAAATCTCAAATTTGTCAGGAACTCTTTTGCTTGGTCTAACAAAAAAAAATCAACTTGGTTCATAAAAAAAGATTGATTACGCTCTAGTTAATGATAACTAGTTGTACACTTTTCCTAAAAACTTTGCCAAGTTTATGGACCCACTATTATCTATTCACACTGCCATTTTAGTGATTAATCTGTTTCATTATTATGTATGTCATCATCCATTATGCTTCAACAATTTTTTTGTACAATATCTAGGTTTTGTAGTGGCTTGTAGGAAGGGGGTTGATCATTTGATTATTGGAACCAAGCAGTTTTGTTGCCTCCAAAAATTCAAAATGAATTTAAACTGTTGAACTCTTCCAAGGAACCTACTACTACCACCATCAACTCAACCAAATTGGAATTAATCAAATTGTAGACCATGCTTATATTGTGGCCTAATGATCAATAACTTATTGATAAAGAGAAGGCAACACTTTCCAAGTACATACATACAGTGAGCAATCACTCCTCACTTCTTTAACAGAGAACATGTATCCACTAGTTATAAGATGGGGATAATTGTACCAAGTTCTTTTTCAATTTGATCTTAGTTTGGAAAAATCATAATAAGATCTTCTCTATTACCTTTCAAGATGGTGTACTACTCCAGAAACCTCAAGATATACAAAATGAAGTAGTCATATTTTTCTTTTATCTTCTTGTTACTAGTGTTTCATCTAATGTCTCACTCACAAATCTAAGGACACTTAATATGCAACAAATCTCTCCTATTGATGTTGATCTTCTAACTAAACCAATGGATGATAGTAAGATTGAGAATATTGTTTTTGGTGTGAATGGAATGAAAACCCTAGGACCAGATGGCTTCAACGATTGTTTTTTTCCAACAATCTTGGAATACACTGGTAGTATTGTCAAAAATGCCATCCACGAATTCTTCTCAAACGGTATTATTCTTAAAGAGATTAATAAAACCTTCTTTTGCTTGATCCCTAAAGGCTCAAATCCTTCCTCTTTTATGGAATTTCACCCTATATCATGTAGAAATTTTCTCAACAAAATAATTTCCAAAATCCTAACCACAAGGTTAAAGAAGGTGATTGCTTCTTTGATAAATGAAAACCAAGGTGCCTTTTTAAGTGATAAAAATATTGGTGACAATGTTCTCCTTGTACAAGAATTGTTAAAAGGATATTCTACAACCAACATCCCCCTAATTGCATGAAAATTGATTTCCATAAGGCTTTTCACTATATTAACTAGAAGTTTATAGGGACAATGTTTATAGCATATGTGCTTCCTAATCAGTATATTCACTGGATGATGGAATGCATTACAACTGCCACTTTTTTGGTCCTGATTAATGGCACTCCTTCTTCTTTCTTAAAAACAACACGTGGACTGAGACAAGGGGATCCCTTATCCCCTATCTCTTTATCCTGTGTATGAAGTTCTAATGCAATAATCAAGCATGAGCCCCTCTGTAATCCTAGATTCAAACACAGTACAAAATGTAAGAAAATTTGCCTTCCTAACCTTTACTTCACAGATGATCTGTTTCTCTTTTGCAAGGCTAACTTGGATTCATTCCACTCCTTCATGCAAGCTCCATAAAATTTTAGGCAATTCTTAGGTCTGCAAATCAACCTACATAAGAGTCACTTTCTCCTATCCAAAAGTGCTTATCCATTAGAATCTCTCATAGCTGAAGCTACAGGAATGCAACTTAAGTCATCCTTACTACTTTTTCGTAGTCTCCCAGTGTTGACTAAGAGGCTCAATAATAATGTATTCCTCTCCTAGAAAAGATTCAGAAATAAGTCAAATATTTGGTGAATAAGTCCCTCCCCTACATGGATAATTTGTAGGTTATAAAATCAGTCCTCAACTCTTTGCATGTTTATTAGAGTTCCCATATTTTCTTATCTCAAAGCATCATCAAATCGATTGAAAGGATTCTAATATCCTTTTTATAGAGTCATTTGAATGGTTACCCTGGAGTAACTAAGGTTAGTTGGTCTAACATTTGTTATTTGAAAGAAGAAGGTGGTTTCAACATTTTATTCGTCAAAACCACAAACCATACTTTGATTCTCAAGAGGTTCTGGCGGATTTTGGAGGGAAAAAACACTCTTTGGATTAAATGTTTACATTCTTACTTCCTTAAAGGCAATTGCATACGGGATATCAAGCCAAAGGTCTCACACCCCCCCTTCCTCACTCAGCTTTTGAAACTAAGAGATACACTCCAACAAGAGGTCTCCTGTAAGATAGGAAATGGTAGATTGGTCTCATTTTAGTATGATAATTGGTCAGGCCTTGGTCCACTAGCATACTCTCTTCAACATTTGTTTATTTCTTCACTATACTCTTGGCACATGAAGCTTTGTTTATTCATTAATGGTAATTCCTAGAACTTCCCACGCTATCTACAACATCTCCAACCTGGATACCCCCTAATATACACTCATCTAACATCTTTTTCTAAAAGGATATACCAATCAGTAGCCTTACCAACAAAACTATGGTTAATTTATTATGTAGGCAAGGCAGCCATGTTCCCTGGTCAAGACGATATGGAGTAAGTTTTTAACTTTAAGAATTTCTTTTACTTTCTAGTTGGCAATATATAACAAGCTAAATACAACTGATAGAATGTCTTACTTACAAGTTGATAAATCTTGCTCAATGTACTCATTGTATGATGAATCAAAGAACCATCTTCTATTTGAATGTCCCTTCAACAACTCCATTTGGGATTACGTTACTGCCAAGTGTTCATGGTCTAATCTGGGGAACTCTTTAATAGACATTACATATAGAATCTTAACTCAAACTACCTACTCAAAATCATATCTTCATATTCATAATCTTGCACTGGGATATTGTATCTACACACTTTGAAGAGAACACAACCTGAGAAGTTTTGCTAGTAAATCTTCTTCCAAGGAAGCTTTGGTATCAGTGATCATCATGAAGTCCAGGAACTCATTTTTATGAAGAACCTACAGTTGACTTGTAGTTCAAACATACGCTTTTCACTGAATCTTTAGTGCAAACTTTTTTGCATTTATTTTCACCTTGTTTTTCTTGTTCTTAATCCATTGCTTTCAAATATAATTTAGATAGGGGTACTCCCTCTTGTTTTTAAGCTTGTATGACTCTTTTTTTTATTAATTAGTTCTATTTCTTTTCTCAAAAACTATTTCAATTTGAAATGATCCCACACTTAATATTTATTTTTATTTTTATTTTTATCTTTAACCAAATTTGAATTTAAAAGATTCATAAAATATAAATCAATTCTAATAGTATTTATTATTTTTAATTAGATTAATATTAATAATTATTTATTAATTCTACACAAAATTATAATAAAAATAGTAATAATTTTGGCAATTAATTTTGATTAGCTTACTAATAATGTTATATATAAGAAAATTACATAGATTTTATATGATAATATTTATGAGCATGAGTTGTTTATTATAATTTTTATTAATCGTAGTACTTTATTAATGTTAGAAGTTTACAAGTACCACGGAGGATGTGGAGGAGTAGAGTAATAGTTACAAGGTAATATAATGGCCCTATATTATAATGCAACAAAGTAGATCTGAGCTAATTAACTGGTTCGAACAACATCATCTTTAGTTTTTCTAATCCTATATAGTTTGTCTAATCCCATAGAGTTTGTACAACTAAAGCTTCAAACAACTCCAAACCATTCAGAGAAAAAGTATTATCTTTTGTTTTCATCATCTCACTATAGAGGATAAAGGGGAGTTGAATAATGAGTCTTCATCTACATGTTTTCCTTCATGTAGTAGGTTACATCCTTGCTTTCCATATGTTAAGTTGTGGTTGTAGACAATAGCATTAGAAATTTCTTATGGCAACTAAAAGCAATCACTAACATTATCCAAGACTACATTACTTTCAAGAACAATCATCAAATAGACCAATTTGTGTTTGCCCAAGACATCAGTTTACACCAAAGAGTCTATGATAGCCTACAATGTAGCAAGATCTATGGTTTGCACGTAGTCATGAAATAATTTGAGGATTCAATTATCAATATGCAAGACAGAAAAACTTTTTGTGAGCATTTTGTGTTTGAAACAAGCCATAAAAAGAATATAATCTTAGGGAAAACGTCCTTATTTCTCTATATCATATTTTCCATATTGTTAGTAGTGGTGTTCTCTATGGTTTGAAATTCTTGGACATATGAGAAAGCAGTGAATTTCCTTTTTTTTTGCTAGCCAAGAGAGTGTTTCTTTTTTGCTAGCAATAGGGGATGAGCATGGAGAAGATTCAACATTAGTCCTAACTATTGTATTTCTCTTTCTCTCAAATCTCCTTGCCAAGGCAATCTCCAATATCAACTAGTCGAGTCCCAATACCCATTCTCTAAAATCCTTGCTATATTAACCAAATATTTCACCCATTTGATATATGATTTCTAGGTTTTATGAGTTATTATCAAACCGTAATATTTGAAAAAAATCAAAAAATATTTATTATAAAGAGGATACTTAGACTTATGTGTATTACTATATAAATGAGATGTGACATCACCACATTAAGGTAATTATTCTAAATGTAGTTGTCAACTAGAGAAGAGCTAACATAGCATGTTATTACTGTTAGTAATAAATTTCAAGAACTATACTTGAAAATGCTTGACTTTTGATAATATTGAACTAAAGTACAGGACCTTATTCTATTATATTAAAAAGTGAACTACTAAACATACTTTGGAATTTGGAATAAGATAATACGAAATCTTATAGATGGATGGTGATTTTTTTATAAGAAAATAAAAGAAGAGAATATTTTAAGACCTTATACTCTATAAGCTTCTCTGTTAAGATAATTAAAGTTATTATCATGCTTTAAGAGCTCTATCACATGCTTTAGTTAACTTTATTCCACATAGGGTTTGTTTTATGTAGCCATATGTATGTCATGTGATCATCTCTTATAAATTGATTATGTTGCAATGAATTATATAAATTATGTTCATTTATGTAACACATATGCATTATCTAATCACCTCACTATTTGTGTTACATATGTTAATCATGCAAATTAAACTCGTGTAATATGATTGGTATTCAAGTTTTATATGAATGATTATGAGAAATTTGTGATCTTTCAACTTTATCAACAATTAAAAATCAATTACCTAACATATATATGCATTCTATGACATGAATATGCATGTAAATTATTTTCTTTCTTAATATAGAATAAAGGGTTGATTCGTATCATCTTGACTTGGTTCTGATTTCTCTATTTTCCTTTTTTAAGAATACCAAGTTGGGGTCTTCTCCTACCTGTACCGAATAGAACATGTTGAGCTAAATCTTCTTCATATAAAGCCTGCTTTATTTAGATCAAGAAAATCATATTCTTTTATGAAACCATATGTTATGGCTCATATCTATAGTCAATCCTATTTCTGATAGGAGCAGATGACAATTGAAACAAAATCTTCTTATTATTTTTGTATCCATAATAGTGCAAAAAGAAGGCCCAACTCCAAGTTGTTCAAGAGTAGTGGCATTGAGTTTCTCGATCCTTTGCCTCAGGATTAGTCAATTCTATTTCTCAATGGGAATAAGGGAATGGGTATAAATGTTCTATGAAGAGTTTTATTTAATTTTATATTATATATGGATTAATATAGATTAACCGGTATTGACGCTTAGATATATTTTAAACAATATATTATAACAAAAATATTAATAAAACTATAAAAATAAAAATAAATGTATAAACTATTCAATCCAGGTGCTCAGTTCAAATACGAAAAGTATGCCACGCTAATGTGCCTTGGATGATCCACATCTCAAGGTCAAGCAAGCACTGATGAGCACATAACTTAGTGCCTCAAATATAGTTATTACATCAGAGAATTGTGTTGTTGATTGATATTTTATGTTATATCAATATTAAAATTACCACAAGTATATGACGTAGCTGTAGCCAGCACAGTCAAGTATAGGTTAATCCTAAAAACACATTAAATAATAGCAATTTCCCATCTTTTGTTATCTAGCCTACAACATGTATTTTTTGGTTTTAATTAAAAATAAACCTAAATAAACAAACTAAAATAGGAAACAATAATAAATGCAGGATAGAAAAAATAATTAGAAAACAATCAATATCAAAAATTAGTGTTTAGGTGATGAATCCTCCTAAAAATCATTAAATACTTAACCTTTTATCATAGCAATTTATTATTGGTTATTGGATCGTGGAAATTCCTATCTTATGTTAATAACTCTCACAAGACTACTAACAACTAATTCATCGATTGATTAACTTAGGATTACATTATCGATTTATGAATTCTGATATCAGGTTTGACCTTAATCTAGAGGATTCATGTCGAACTATCTGTAGGTTTGCAATCAACTCCTTTCGGTTATGGTAGATGTATACATACAAAAGGACTTCTCAGTCTTAATCATTTGAAATCAAATCATATACTAATATTCTTTGCATATTAGAACACACTTAAAACACAACTGAATCGCAATAATCAATCAATATAATTGGATTAAATAAAAGGTCAAAAAATAGTGTTATCCCAAACTGGGGTTCATCATACCTATACAGTAAACACATTTAGTTACTAATCATAGAAAGTTAAATCAAACATAAACATGCATAAAAACTAATAGAAAATAAAGAGTTGGATGTTTCACGCCCTAAATTTTCTGTGAAAGTCAACTGCCTTTAATTTGCCTCTACTTATGTCCTTTTATGATAAATTGTAGGATTTTTTAGACATAAATAGTTTGATACACTAACATTTGATAGATTGTGTATATTCAAAAACTCCAAAATTTGCAATTTTACAATGGCACAAAGACTTACACGGGCATAAGCACAACATAACCATGTATCTCTAATTTGCTTTAAATCTTTATTTTATGCCATGTTTTCATCCAAATTCTTCTCCTTTTGGTCCATGAAGGAAATTATAACCTATAATCACATTTGGAGTGAATTAAATACCAAATATCTATAAAATATCAATTATGGGTATATAATTATAGTCAAATATACACCTATCAAACATCCCCACAATTAAACTTTTACTTGTCCTCAATCAAATCATAATCTAAATTATTAATTTTACAAACATCAATCCTTTATTAATATTAACCTGTCCATCCATACTATAAATTATCTTATCATATTAATCAAATTAACATACAAGTATAATCAATTTATCCTAAAACTAACTTCATAATTCAATATTAATAATAATCTCGTCAATAATCTTATTGAAATTAAAAGCATAAATTTTTACATCCTCACCAAGGTTTCGTTCAATGCACTCAAATGTTTAGGGTGAAAAGTATCAAACTCTCAAATCAATGCATAGTAGAAAACTTACCGTAGTCTTGTAATATTATCACATCTCCACCACTTATAAGTAAATTGGAAACAAAAATTAAAAGGTCTTTATAAGAGTTGTAATGGTGCTTAGTTAAGAAATGATTAGGATAATAAGAAGTGTGATAAATTTAAAGGAAATTTATAGAGGAAACATTACAAGAAACGTGTTCACAATATATAGGTCCTTTCATTATAAATCTATTGGTACTATACATTTAACCGTAATTTTCCTATAATCATTTTTTAATCATATTTTTGAGCATTCACCATATACCACAATTAAAGAAATATTGGACTATTCATTTCAAACATTTAATTAATGTAAATATCCTTCAGGGTTCAAAACAATAAAAAGACTTTAGAGAATAATAGGATAAAATTAATAATGGGGTCTAAACAATAAAAAAGGCCAAAGCTCAAAATTGGTTATTCCTAAAGGATTTTCCTTAATTGGTTATTCCCCATAATTAAAATTGTACATTGTCCTTAATATACATAATATAAGCATATATGATAAGTGAGAAAATGGAGTTTGTTACTTCCCTTAGTAATAAGAGTTTAAGAATTCTAATCTTGTGAATTGGCACTGTCCATCTGATAAGATATATTAACATCCTCGCAAAATTTAAAGAAAAGGGGATAAAAAAGATAAAAATAATAAAAATAATAATTGATAAAGATATAAAATAAGAAGTATGAAAATGAAAAATAACATAAAATTTAAAACAAAACATATCCTAATTCATGGGTTGCCTCTCATGCCGAGCTTGTTTAACATCGTTAGCTCAACTTACCCTGCATATTACCATTATCCTAGGTCTATGATCAGTGACTTGCTTCCACCCTTTTTTTCCACAAAGCAATTTCATAGTCTATAAACAAGCCACATCCTGAAAGATGATCATAATGATATAATGTAACAAGTTAGTAAAACCAATTAACTACAATAATGCCCTTTTTAGCGAAAAGTTGTTAATAAAATAAGGGATAAGAAAACCTTTTGAATCATAAATTAACTTAAGTAGTTTGTCTTAAAGGAAGTGGGAACCTTCTGTACTTAAGGTGACTACTAATGATTCATCAATAGTTTCCTTATTTGAATCCTCTGTTAATTCTTCCTCAACCATCTTTGTCTGCTCTTCCTCTTCTTCTTCTTCAAAAAAGGTTTCTGGCTTATCTTCTTTTTCAGCTATCTCTTGCCACTCATCTACTTCCTCTTCTTAGATAAATGTTGTATGTTCTTTTTTGTCTTCTTTAAGAAGCTCATATCCACTCCTAAGGGTGATTGCCATTCCATGTTCTGTTTCGATAGTACTAGGCAAATTCCCTTATAGTTCATTAGATAATGTCTTCACCGACTGGTTAATCCAATTCACCATATTATGTATACAAGCCTCTATTTCCTGATGCCTTATGTTTGTTTCTTGAATAAAATTGGCCATCATATCTTTCAAAGTAGCAATTACCTCCTCACCTTCTTGAAATGTATCTTTATTCATGAAATCTACCGTCATCTCTTCTTCATTCTAAGATGTTAGGAATCTTAGATACTATGAGTGTAAAACCCCAAACCTTTCCTTTCGTTGAACATAAATTTTTGTTTTCAGTAAATAGTACTTTTGGAGGAATAGTGAATCTGAGTGAATAGTGATTTTTTAAGGACCCAACCCTGAAATATTAAAAATATCTAGAATAAGTATTAGAGTTTAATGATACTCAAATGGACCAAAAATAAGTCTGATTAGATAGATTTGAAAAGTTTTTAAAGTTTAGGACTAAAATGCCCTTTTCGGAAAATAATGAGTATTAATGATTTTAAACCCATTCACAAAAATTTAAAAGCATCCAATCAATAAGTGTTGACCCTAATTAGAGTATTTCCTGGTCAATTTTATAATAAGACAGTTATGAAATATTTTTCAGAACTTAATTTGATTAGTTGGTGAATTAAATTCATTAAAGGGCAATTTGGTCTTTTTACCAGAAGTTAGTGAATTGATGAGTCACTAGAAGAGAACCAATTAGAAAGTGACATGTTTAGAATTAATTGGGAGTATGAAAAGGAAAAAGTAAGACAAATTAGCTTCATTTGGTGATAAATGTGAGAGACTAAAAAAATAAAAGAAAAGAAGAGAGAAGCAAAGTGACTTTCGGCTAAGAAGAAAGAAGTAGAGTATAACCATTTTTAATGGAATTGGAGCATGATTTGGAGAGATTTTGATCAAGACTAAGTGCTTACCAGTTAACCAAAAGATTGGAGGAAAAAGTGGTAAGTTTTCCTAGTGTAAACCTCTAATTTTTGTTGGTGATTTTTAACTTGTCATGGAGTAGATAATAAGTTTGGAAGCATTTAAGGGTTGAAAACAAGAAAACCGAAGAAGTAATCATGCTAGAGAAAATTTTCCAAAGCTAGGGTTTTTAGTATGATATGATACAAAAGTCTATTATGGTGTTACTTTGCATGGAATTGGTTGAATATGATAAGAGAGAGAGTCACGTTTAGTGAAATTCTGTCTTAGGTTCTCCGTTCACTTGAACTAGTCCCATTATTTTGGCCATAAATTGTCCTACAGACGTCCAAATTGGGTGATTTAAACTAGAGATGAAACCTAATACATAGTAATAAAACTTTCTAGAAGATACCCTGACCTAATTCTAGCTTAATGACATTGGAATTTGAGATTGAAAATGGTGACCTAATGTGCCCCTGTGATAGCACAACTTGTGATGTTTACTACATTTTTCTTGATTTAGAAGTTAAAATGAACAAATTTTTTATTCTATGGAAATTGAAGACATAGGGAACAAATGTCTAGAAGACCTCTAAACCTAATGTGAACATTTAGTATATGAAAATTACAAAACAAGTGGAGGTATGAATTTTGGGCAGGGGTCACAACTGTGACTCATCATACATGATCGTGACATGGTGAATACGATTATCATATGTGTTACGCAATTAAACAATGATCTCAAATTTGGTTAAACCAAATATAGAGTGATAATGCCTTATTTCCAAATTTGGAAATAAATGCCAAAGTGAAATGCACTTTGTGTAGGCAAAGAAATGGCACAGAACTCGTGAGTGCGCTGCGCGATAAAGTTGCTAAATGATGAGTGTGTTTTAATTGTTTTATATTAATTGAATTTTCAAAGTTGAATTTTCTACATTTAGAAGTTACATTGAAATTATTTTATTGGCTGATAAAAAGGAAATGAGTGCCTATAGCACACCATTAGGTTTTATATACATTATTATAGAAGTTTATAGTGGTTACCCTAGTATGGGTAAGCGATATAAAACTAGCTCTATAACTAGTAGTTAAATAGTTGAGTAAGCGATGTAGAACCAACTCCATAAAAATTTTTAATAAATTTTTATTAAAAATTTAGCTCAACATTGTGTTGTTGAAATTTTTTATAAAATGATTAAGAATACTCCACTTTTTATATTTTTTAATGTTGAGTTAAAGCTTTTCGATAAAAAGGGCAATAGGCTTAGCTCTACAGAAACTTTCAAGTTAGATCAGATATTGACTAGAGGACCACTGTAAGGTGTCAGGTAGGCCACCTAGTTGTTTTAAGAGAGGGGCTTGTCAATGAGGTATTATGCTTATCATATTTATGTGAAGAAAATCTCTTCTAGAATTTAGGTAGGCTCATTACACTATTAAGAAGGTATTCTATTTATTGATCTATAATACTTTTGTATTGTTGCTTTTATTATACATATTCAGTTGGAGCATAGTCATTCCATCCATATCCACAAGGTTTGCTCCATTTTCAATTATACTTACTCTCGTTTGATGCTCCTTAAGGTTAGTTGTACATGCTTAGTTGCTCCCACATATAGTTCAATGCTTGACATTCATAATTGTAATAATTGCTCCCACATATAGTTCAATGCTTGACATTCATAATTGTAATAATTTCTCTCATAAATGTCATAACATGGCTTATACATTAATTGGACTTCCAAAAACTTTATGGTGATGTTACGTAGCTCTCATAAAAGTACTGATTGCTCTATCTTTCCATTGTGAGTATGGCTATAATGTTAAATCTCAACCTCCTAACAATGAGTCACAAACTTAAAGTCAAAGTTGAGAAGTTCAAAAAATGATTAAGTGGATAGGCCAAACATAAGATCAAATACAAGAAAAATAAAACAAAGTAAAATAAAACAAATACAAAAAATAGTTAAAATAAAACAAAATAAAAAAGAATGGATAGGGTAATAAAATCTAGGTGTTCCTAATATTACCATCCCCAACAACAATGCTAAAGACATGATTGATATTATATGTTATGTAAATATTAAAATTATTGCCAATGCACAACATAGTTGTAGCTAGTATAAGCAAGTACTGGTTGATCCTATGAAGACAATAAATACTAGTAAATACCCTTCTTTTGTTAATCGAGCCTACGAATTGAATTTTTGGTTATTAATTAAAAATACATATAAATAACAAACTAAAATAGGAAACAATAATGAACACTAGATAAAGCAAATTACTGAGAAAACAATCGATATCAAATAGTAGTGTTTAGGTGATGAATCCCCTTAAGAATCATTAAATACTTAACCTTTTATCATAATTTACGTTGTTGATTATTAGACTATGAAAATTCCTATCTTATGTTAATAAATATCTCAAGAATACTAATAATTAATCCATAACTTGATTAATAGAAATCATTCTAGTTAAAACTTCTAGGATTGCATTATTGATTTATTCAATCAACTCCTTTCAATTATGATAGATCTATTTATACGAAAGAAATTCTCAATCATACGAAATCAAATAAGGCATTAATATTTTAGATATATTAGAACAATCATAAAAATCATAATCAAAACTCAATAATCAATCAATATAATTGCATTAAATTAAAGAATAAAACATAGGGTTATCACAAACTACGATTCATCACACCTTGACACTAAACACATTTAGTTATTAATCATAGAAAATGAAATCAAATATAACATAAAAAAACTAATAGAAAATAAAGAGTTCATAATTCTAAGTTTTCATTTCCCTTCTATCAAATATTCTTACAAGTTTGGATTGGATGTAGCTTCTATCAGATCTCTTTTAATGTTAACTTTGTGTTTTCCTTTTCTCTGGACCAAAATCATCACCTCTCTAAATGTTTCACGCCCTAAATCTGCTGCAAAGTTGGCTCCTTTTAATTTGCCTCCACTTATGTCCTTTTATAGTAAATTTTAAGGTTTCTAGGACATACACGATCTAATACACAAGTGTATGAGAGACTGTGTATATTCAAAAACTCCAAAATTCATGATGTTACATGGACACAAACACATCTTGGTATCTCTAATTTGCTTCAAATTTTCATTTTATGCCATGTTTTCATTCAAACTCTTCTCCTTTTAATCCATAAAGGTAATTATAACCTATAAATGTACTTGGAATGAATTAAGTGCCAAATATATAACAAAAATATAAAATATCAAGCAAAATAAATCAATTATGTGTGTACAATTATATTCAAATATGCATCTATCAGTTGTTAAGATCAACAAAGGTAAAATTTTGAACAAAAAAAGTTATGAAATTTAAAGCAAAAAAGTCTAACATGTGTTAGAAAAACAAGACGCTTTAGGATTACTAAACATAGCCTTGAATGTTCCTAAAGAAGGTAATATATCCCAATACAAAAGTGATTGTGAAGAATATGTGATATGGAAAAACAAGAACTTATTAGCTCATTTCATGCTACTGAGTAGTATGGACAATGATATTTGGCACGAGTTTAAAAGGCATGAAACTATCAAAGACACATGGTCAGCTTTGACTACTCAATTTGGAGGTATCTTAATAATTAGATTAAGGTCACTCACTATCAAGATTGACAAGTCTAAGATGATACTTTATGATATAATGCATAAAAATTTAAGTTATATATCAAATATGATATGTGATTTATAAGATATTTGTCATCAGTTATCTAATAAGCATTAAGTGCAAGCAGTCATCCATTCTCTACCTAAAATTTAAGAACATATGAAAATGTATTAAGCTTATGAAAATGCATTTAATTTATAATATGAGCATCAAGATGATGAGAGATTTTATGAGGAACCTTGTATTAGAATAAGAATATTTTGAAGATTCCAAATGAGCTTTTTATTATATGCAATTGGTTTTTGTACACATTAAGCTATGAATAGAAAGCATAACCATCATGGTGGGTACAAATGGAAAGAAGGAAAGAAGAATAACCATAATACTTAGGACTCTAAGAAGAATGGAACTACATAATAAAGAAACATATACTTTGAAGAAAAAAACATGAAAAGGTTAAATTGCTATAATTGTGCCAATAAGGATCACTTTGCTCGTGGTAATAGTGAGCCTACAAAGATACACCCTTATAATATCGACATTTGTTATGTATATGTATCTCATTATATTTTTAAAATTAAATCTTATACTTTATGGATACCAGGCTTAACAGTAGCCAACCATAAAATGAAATATATGAATGCCTTCATAAAATTCTAAAAAAAATCCCACATGAAACATGATACATTTATATCGGAGATGACTCAAGAGTTTTTGTATAATGGATTAAGTACATATAAGTTATACATGTGTAGTGATCTACCCCTAATCCTACATGAAGTTTTTTGTTCTAAAGATTTAATGGAAACCTATTTCTATGTTTTTAATTAACTTAGATTCAACTTAAACTTCAATAGTAGTGAAATGGAATTATATATTGAAACCATTTACTATGATAATAGGTTTTTTTATGGTTTTATTATACTAAATGTTGTTCATCAAAGAAGTAATATTAGACACTATAAGAAAATTACAAATTAGTGATGGAAAATTACCGACAAAAACAATACTGTAGTAAAATATCAACAGAAAATCAATTTCTGTCAGTAACTTTGTTGAAAAATTTGCATTTTGCGATGGAAAAAATATCCTTAGATAAAATTGGAGGGAAATTTTCTTGGTAAACTTTTTCGATGGAATATACCAATGGAAAAGCGATGTTCATTGCTAAAATAGGCAGGAATGCTTGGTGGCATAAATAAGGTTCAGAGTATATCGACGGAATAAATATTCCGTCAGTAAAATTGAAAGTTAAAAATCGTCATTAGCTTCGACTTCAACTTTTTTAATAAAACAAAATCAATTTCATTTGGTTAGTGACAGAGGAGAAAACAGAGATAAGATTGAGGGCAAAAAAAAGAGTGAAACACGAGGAGTGGGATTCGGTAGGTTTAACACTGTATGAAAACAATATACAGTGTTAAACCTACAGAAGCACACCCCTTATGTTTCACTCTATTTTTTGCCCTATGTAATATCTTTGTTTTCTCCTCTGTCACTTTCGATGGTTCCTTGCCACCATCACCCTTCATGGTTCCATGTCATCTCTCATTTGTCGTCCATTGTATACGCCTCGGTTCCCTCATTGCTTTCCCTTCTCTGCATCCATCTCCTTCCATCACAAGCCATCGTTATCATCTTCATTTAATTGTCGATTAAGCTAAGTGATCCATCTAGTTTTACTTATAATAGTGACATTATTGTATTTGGATTTTGTATTTTAGTAGGTTTTGTGATCTGCTTTGATTGTTTCGGTTAAATCTTCGGTTGTGTGTGTTTTTTTTTAATTTGAGTATATGGGTTTAATCATTAGTTGTGTGTTTTGTGTTTTATATTTGGCCTCCTTATGCAATAGGGATGGTGTACTGCATTTGGTTTTATGTTTTGCCTCACTATGCAGTTGTGTACTGTGTCTGTCTTCTTCCATCACATGTTTTTCATTGCTTTGATTGCATTGGCATTATGCTTTACTGCCCATTGATATTTTTGTAATGCATTATGTTGTATTACTATACTCTTCACCATTTTACCATTATTATGTGATGAATGACAATATACTTTTATTAAATGCAACACTCTACAATGGAATTGAATACCAAAATTGTTAAGCATAATAGTTATGATTCCATGAAAAATCCTAATGATTATAGTCATATTTACTCAATTGATATGATTTATTCTTTATCATAGGTAGTTTTTGAACTTAAAAGATAAGATGGATTGGAAGTTATCATCTATAAGCATCTTAAAAATAAGAATAAGAAACTCATCAAGAATATTATGTTTTAAGATTTTTCTTTTTTTTTTAAGAATTGAAAATAGGATATGATGCGACCAAGGTTCAAGTTACAGTGATTTAGAGAAATCAATGCATTTTTAGGTAAAGCATCAGATTATATAGATGCTACTGTAAGATGAGGCATCACCTTTTGTACTTGCTACTATACCATCTAGAAGCCTTGGTACACCATCCACCACCACCCCTATACCGACAAAGATATCAAAGATGAATGTTGCGAATGAAGGAGGTGACCTCCAAACCTAAGGATAAAGGAATTGATGGAAGAACGTACACCACAATTGTTAATAATTTGTAAATAAATTTCTAAAAATTTTGTAGTACATGATAACATCATAGGTTTATACTAAAGTTATAGGTTTTAATTTCTACCAACAAACTTGGAGGACCAAATGGAGAGAGTCTACCCATACGCACTGAAGGATCTTTGATCCACCAGGAGCATGCACTCACTACAAAAAAACAATAGAATCTGCGACGTTTCACTAGTGAATGTAGGAAGTAATTGAGACGTTTTAGTATTGAAATGTGGCCAAATACATCTAACGACGTCTTGATGAAGTAAACGTCGTGGAAGAGTTGGTGAAAAATTAAAAGAACGTAAC
>JANPWT010000008.1:40584807-40596523 GCA_024678245.1 Erythroxylum densum | reverse complement strand
CACCCACCTATTCTAATTAAATTAAGCACAAGGTAAAGTAGACCTGTGCAAGTTTCAAGCCCAAAGGGCTTAACTTGAGAAAGTGTGTTGGAGAGTATATAAAATCAATTGAGTTGGCCTCACACAACAGCTTAAGCTATTGTGATAAAATGATCATTTACTAAGCTACAACATCATAAATTGTCAGTTTTCTTTCCAGCAACTTATAAAATCATTTCGAAATGGGACTAAAGATTTGTATATGTGAAACTATTTATGTTTTGTTTGATGTCAAAAGTATTATTTGTCAAATCTACATTTTGGATGAATTGAAACCATACAACCGTTTGGTAAATCTTGAAATATGTTAATTAAGTTTTTTATGATGAAAAAGAACATTGACGGGTTAACTATTAAACTTGATATCTATTTACAAAAACTTCTTAATGTTTTCCTTACTGTATGTGTGTGTATATATATATATATATAATTATCATTCTATTAAATCTAGTTATATATCACGTCCTTGATAAACCAAGTACTGTGGTTCAATGATATCAACAATCAATGTATATATACTATAGGCTTATATTTAGAAGTTGGCAAGAGAAAGAGAGAGTGAGACGGTCAAAAAGAGGAAGAAAGCTGAGGGAGGGAAAAGTGGAAGGCAAAAACTCACAGAGAGAGAGAGAGAGAGAGAGAGCATTTGATCACACGTCAGTCTTTGTTGTCACGATAAAACATGAACAAAACATTACAGCGTGGATTTCCAAGGCTTGCCCTTTGATTGCTCTTCTTCGTGTTTATATCAACACATGCAAAGGAAAGGAAAGGAAAGGAGAGGAAAGCAAGAGCTATCACTCGAATCCTCTTTTTATGTCATTCTTCTCTCTGCTTTATTGCTACCCCATTTTGCATAACTATACCTATACGTATTCCTCTCTTCTCTGCACCAATTAACTGTTTTCAGTTTCACTTTCCATGTCCAATGACCATCTCACTATAATGAAGAAAGAGACAGAGACAATGGCTGCTTTGCCTTTCTGTTCTGATTAGCTTTGCTTTATTCGTTACTGCGAGGCTGTCTTGGTCATTAATAAAGCAAATAATCAATTCCTTTCTCTTCTTTTTTTATATTTATGAGACCACACACGAAAGCCCTGCTCGGTTGGTTTGTTATTTGTAATCATCAGCTTTGGTAGATTTGCATTTCAGGAACCCTTTTGTTTTATGATTTCTTTGTGAGAGAAAGCGACAGATGTGTGAAAAAAGAAACAAAGAGGGCTTCAACAAATTGAAAACAATAGTTCAAAAGGGTTTCCCTTCTTTTGACCAGAAAGTTTTCAATTCTCATAATTTTTTCTAACGAAATATCTAGAAAACACTCCCGCTTAGGTTTGGTCGAAAATGGAATTGCATGGTTTTGAGGGGCAGTGAGACTGTTGGTGTTTTCTTAGATTGTTGTCACTGATTACTTCAAACTTTTTCTCTCCCACTCAATTCACTGCAAGGGCATGAAGAATCACGCACATGCATGTATATAAATAAGTGCATAGCATCGACATTTCTACATCATTACGATATCATTTAAAAGTGTACGCTAGTGAAGCGTCAAGCATGGTAATAAGATTTCTTGGGGAGGGGAGTGAAGGCTCTGAAAGGAAGTACATTCCCATGCGGATAACCCACCCCTCTACAATATGTGAGACAACAAGGAGCCTTCTGGGCATCTAGTCTTGCAACGTATCGAGGAATAGGGAAAATATGGGAAACGTGCGAGTGTTCCCATGCTGGTCCTCACAAAACATCATTTTCTCTGCCAGTCTACTGAACTAAAAGAATAACAAAGTAGAAACTTCATTAGACAGCAGTGATGATAATTTCATAGAGTTTACGGAGACTAAGAACTGATCGTATCAACTAAACGACTAAATGAGCACTAAGTATTCCTGAGACTAGCAGCGAGTTCTGCAGCAGCTCTCATTGTCACTAATTCTAGAATGGATCAGCGGATAAGCTCAAACTAGTTAATTGGTTCGCCACATGAATTCATGGACAAATTTGTATAGGGCGATACAGCAGAAGTTCCAAGCTGTTAATCACGCAAAGTTACTTCGTGAAGAACCATATGCATTAACCATTTCGCACTGCTCATTAACATCTCAATGAAATATTTGTGATGGCGATACTAGTTGATGCATGAGGAAAGGAAAAAATTATGTGAATACTAGATCTTCATGTCAGATAACAACAACCTTAGCCACACTTAAACAAGCCATACAATACTGACCGAAAACACAACTCAAACGAACTATAAAACAAAGATATCTAAAGCATAAGGTGGTTTTGTTAAGAGGAACCAGGTGCTTCGTTTAAGACCTCTTGCAATTTCGGGGATGAAAACAGTTTCCAGGTCAAGTTGGTTTGGCAGAGAATGCATGCTACTTTCTCTCAATCGTGGCTAACTAGTGCTCATATCAAGAGATAAAGTGTTATTATCATCTCCCGCTGATCAGTTTCCTCCAGCCAACCAGGCATTATAAGAAGTGGCTACTGGAGGAAGAGTTGAAACCTGACAAATCTGTCCACATATTGCCACTCCAGAACTGATTATTTTCGGGTAGAGCTAAGAATGGCCTCCCTAAACTCAAACCCTCGTTGTGTTCCATCTTCACATTAGGTAAATGGGAAACCCTTGAGCTTGGATTCATTGGTCGAAGAAGGTGGGTTTCACCAACTACTGAAGATGACTGTTCAACACTGTTACTGTGAAATGGGTACAAGCCTGTGGATGGTGGATCAACCAAACCTAATTGTTGCGTTTCTCCTGCTGACAAAATGCCACTACTCATCCCTGGATTGCTTCCAAGCTGAAATCCCATGTCGGTCTGTCCATTAGCACCATTTGTTCCTCCAATCTGACCCTGAATTTCACCAAAGTTTAACCTAAAATTCCCCGCACCAGATTCAGTCAGATTATGTAGAATCATTAATGGAAGCTGAGTTGATTGCTGATGAGTCGAATGACCAATAATATTCTCTGAGGATATTACATCTGTGGAGTTGGATGATCTTGAACCTACTTGCCTTTCACCAGACGCTGCAGACTTTGAGCTACTTTGGCTTCTGTTTTTCTTGTTTCTCCTACAGCCACCTCCCACAGGAACATTTCTAAGGGCACCCCCTCTAGTCCAGTATCGTCGACAAGTTTTGCAAAAGTGTCGTGGTTGAGAAAGGCTGTAGTTATTGTAGTAGCAAAATTTGGTGTTGGAAGAATCACACCTCGGACACTTTAGTGCTACTTCTGGCTGGGGTAAGTTGGCTGACCGGGCTCTATCTGCCATCGAGCCAGGCCTAATCGAACCAGCGCGACCCCCGCCGCCGCCACCAACATGAGGGGGTGGTGGAAGAGGTGGAAGAAGGAGACTTTCATGGTTAGCAGCTAGTTGCTGATTTGGTTGCTGCAAAGAACAAAAATTGTCACAAATCTCTCATATCAAAAAGAGAGAAATTTTATCTGGTATATTCAACAAAGTAATAGGAATAATCATCTTTTTGATTTGTTTCTTCATCGTGATTTCAGATTTGCCTTTTTCTTTTTAGAGATAGTAGGGGAAGGTTTGTGGATGAAAATTAAAAGAAACCATACCTGTTGCCAGTTGGGAGGATCTAAATAGACTGGAACTGAAGAGAACACCATGGTTATCTTTTGATCTTTTTCTTCTTTTATAAAGGTTGATGGGTCTTTAGGAAAGAAAATATGGTGGAGAATCACACAAGGAGAATACCAGAGCCAAGAAAGCAAGAGAAAAGAGAATTAAAGGTGAAGGTGAAGGAAAATAGGGGGAGGCTTTTGTTCTAATCTATGTTTTTTTTACTTCTTTTATCCTCATTCTACTCTTTTTTTTGCTCTCTTTTTGTTCTATTATATAATTAGGGTTGAATGGAGCGGGAGTGTGTTTCTTCACATATAAGTTTTCTTTGTGAAGCTGTGGATCTAGTGCTCGTCCGAAAGAGAGATGTGGATCATGCTTATCAGAGAGAGAGATGAACATAGTAAAGCAAACCATCGCTATCTGTCCTTTGTGGTGGGATCACACTACGTAATTGAGATTGCTTACTATGGAGCTCCTACACTTGTAATAGGGAATCTGTGGTGCATGGGATAAAGTTAGAGCCAACATCTATACACATGAACAAGTCTTTCCTCATACACATATATTTACAATTAACATGGAGACCTACATTAAACTTTATGTCTGACATTAACCTACAAGCAAAAAGCAAATGCTTTCGCAGATTGGCCGATTTTAAAAACAAATAAAAGAATACAAAAAGAAACAACGTTTAAGGCTTCCAAATATATACAGCAGTTCAACCCTTGATAAGTCTTCGCGTTTCCTTTGCTTCCATCAAATTAAAAGTTCCCAAAGTCCACCAAATGTTGCTTTCGTTGATGTGTATGTGATCTATATCAGTTCCTTCCAACATGACCTAGAGTTTAACCATCTTTATCAGTGTCCTCCGATTTGTCTTTCAACCTTAATTCTTAAATCATGCTATTATATACAAAACGGAAAACACCAGCTTGGAATTTGTCCCTCTTTAATTCCTTACTTTATATATATCACTCAAGTCCTCTCTTTTTACAGATTAAGAACTGCAAAGTAAGTAAATAGTGAACTTTGCAAGTTGCTGTGATTAGGAAATTAGGGCAGAAAAGCCAAGACCTAGCTAGTCTTGTAGCCGTCAAGGTGGAGCTAAACACAAAGCCATGCACTCAGCCATATATCTTCTTATTCCAGCAATTTCAGATGTTCAACAAAGTCTAAACAGGGAATTTCAATCAATATTTTCGTTCAGTAAAGAGACGTTTTAACATGCATGGGGATACCAGTCTATAGGGTGCACCTGTTACCTGGCACATCCGTGCATATCTGTGGTTGTGTGAAATTCAACATCATGTGTCCTTTCCGTTGCAGATTGATTTGAGAACCTACCTTATTGTACAGATAGATAAAAACTAATTTCTTATAATACTTGTATATATATGGAGGAATCGAAAACATATTAGGGTACACTTTATCTTTCTTTGCTCTGGTACGCTTTTCATGAAAAAGATACTAAATATTTATAAAAACCTTGCAACAAGATTCCGTAGAATAGTTTTACATTTCCACTTGGTTCCAGACAATGACTTATCAGTGACACTGCAGTTATATATATTATAGATAGTCCCTACAAGTTGCCCTTCACTATAATTTTTTAGCCGAACTTTTTTTTAAGGACATCCAAACAAAGTAAATGATTGGTTTTGGTATCAGAAGAGGGAATTTGTATTATTTGGATTTACATTCAAAGAGCTCTAATAAGTTACATCAAGGTTTGGTAATAGATGATTCTAATATGAAGAAGAAGGGTAAAGCCAGAATCTTGTTGCAACACTAATGATTGAGGCATGCAAGTTTCGAGTATCTCAAAAATTATTTTCTAGTTTATTTAAAAAGATTGACATCTCTACTTTCTGTTGTAATATTTTTGAATTGGTAAAAAGTCATCAAAATTCATTTCCATCAGGTTTAAGAAAAAGTCATCAATCCTAAAGTGGATTGATATAAAAGCTCAATCCACTTTTAGGATAATCATGTCAGTTTGTCATCTTTATTGATGATTATACTAACATGACTTAGTTGTGGTTAATGAAATCCAAAAGTGAAGTGAAATTATTATATATTTCAAAATTTTCGCAAATTTATTAAGATTAAAAAAATGCATAGATTCAATTTCTTTGTAATGATAATAGTGGAGAATATCATGATTCTAAACTAGAGCATTATTTAGAAGCCTATGGAATTATTAAATAGTTTTAGTTATTTTACTTAAGTTTTTTTTCTTTTTATCTCTCTCTTTCAGTAGTTTTTTGTTTTATTTATTTATTTACCTTCTTCCTTGTTTGTTTGTTTATTTACTTATTTTATCTTTTATTGTTAGTTTTATCTCTTTTATATGTACTTTATTATTTATTATTTATTTTATTATATTTACTTATTTATTTTATTTTATTTTATTTTATTTTGAATTTAAATTTCTTTATTCTTATCTTAGTTTATTGCTTTTTTATATAGCTATTCGTTTATATTTTTGCTTTTGTCTTCTTCAAATAATTCTCAAATTTCTCTTTTTCCTATGGTCTATAAAAGACAACCTCTTTACTAGCTAGAAATAAGACTACGTACTTATGGGCCTCTCTAAACCCTGTATTTCAGTAGGATTTCTACTAGGTTGTTATTGTTGTTGTTGTATATATATTAATAGAGTCTTAAATAATGGGTTGGCTGAGAGAAAAAATTAAACATTTATTGAAAATTGTTCGTGCTCATTAACTCAAGCTCATATGTCATTATCTAATTGGGAAGAAGCTCTTTCCTTTGCCTTGTGTTTAATAAATCAAAATCCTCGCACTTTATTGACTTTCAAACACCACCCGAAGTTATTAGTAAGGTTGTAGCCACCCCGCCAATACTAAATTTATCTCTTTGTCCCTTTGGATGTGTAGTATTTATATATATCCATAAACATCAAAGTCACAAGTTAGCTTCACAAGCCCTATGGTAAGTGTTTCTCATATATGCTACAAATTAAAGCGTACATATATTATCATCATCTAACTTACTATATGTTTATAATAATAGACATAGTTTGTCATGATGACTTAAAGTATTTCTCTTTTGATCATAAAATTTAGGGTGAGAATCAAAAGAAAATTCAAACTTTAGACCAACAATTTTAGTGGGAGTATCAATTTCTTGACCATGACGTTAGTTATTTGAATATAAGTAATGAAACTTTGTATCATGATGCTAATGATCATTTGACGTAGGAAACTTGGTCGAACCAAAAGATGATTTGGATCATGAATAAATGGTTGAAGTAGAAGATGGAATTACATCAATCAAAGAGTTTGAGTTCCTGACTAATATACCACATCAATCATTTACTAAGGATATTCCTATTCTAAGACCTAATCCAACAAGAAAACTATTACCAAAACATCTTACTAGAGGTATTCCTAAGCCCAACAATGAACCTAAAATTTCAAGTGGAGTTATATATCTTATGAGTCATCTTATATCAAATGACCTATTAGAATCAAATAAATCATTTGTAAATTAAATATTTACTGTAGTTGTTCCTAATAGTATGTAGGAAGTTTTAACTTCTCCAAAGTGGAGAGCCGCAATGAATAAGGAAATGAATACCTTGCGAAAGAATGAAATGTGGGAGCTTGTTAATTGTCCACTAGGAAAAGGGTCAATGGGATGTCAATGGATTTACATTACAAAGTATAAAGTAGATGGAACAATTGAACAATTCAAAGTAAGATTAGTGGTAAACGGGTACACCCAAACTTATGGAATTAATTATATAGAGACATTTTCCCCTATCATTAAAATCAATATTGTTAGAGTATGGTTGTCCCTAGCTACAAATTTAGATTGTCCATTATAACAATTTAATGTAACAAAATGCTTTTTTTATAGTGAATTGTGTTAAGAAGTCTATATGGAGTTTCAACTAAGATGTGTGGTGACAATAAGATACAATGAATATGTGTGTAGATTGAAGAAATCATTATATAGGCTAAAACAATCTCTAAAAGCATGGTTTGAAATATTTAATAAATCTATAATAGCTTTTGGATACCACCAAAACAATTCATACTATACTTTGTCTTTAAAAAGGGGCATGATAAAACCACTGCACTAACTATATATATGAATGACATGGTGGTCACAAGGAATGATCCTGAAGAAAGGAAGGCATTACAAGAGCATTTTTCTAAAGAGTTCAAAATGAAAGATCTTGGCTGCTTAAAATATTTACTTGGGATAGAAGTTTTTATACCAAAGAAACCTATCCAAAAGAAAGTATTCAAGCTGATAAGAGCTCCCTACAAGCATAAGCCATTTGCAACCTCCATATCATCTTAATCCTCTCACTCGATATACATTCTACTATAATAATTTTCCTATTCAATTGCTGTTAAACAAGGTCGTGAGAAATTTCTTAAGAGAAAAAGAAGCCAATTGTGGTATGGATTCATATCATCTGGAACAACCTTTTACCACCTAAACTCTCCTTCCTCTTATGGCTGGTCATTCAGAATCGCCTAAACACAGCTGATAGAATCAGGTATTTACATATGGATTCTTCATGCCCTTTTTGTTTAATAACGGAATAGACAAACGTTTATTTGTTTTGAGGTCACCAATCTTAAATGGGAAACCATCAAAATGAGATGCAATTGGTCCTTACCAGTGAACACATTCTCTAGTGTAATACAGTGGCTATCTTCTCAAAATATCCCCCTAAAGTTGATATACATTGTGGCTATGAGCATATGTGTTAAAAATATTTGGAATGAAAGGAATAATCGATGATTTGAAGTTAAGCATAAATCTACTCCAACTCTCATCTTAGAGACACCGAAAAACATCAATGAACTGATTCTATTAAGAGGGGTGGGGTAAACTCCAAGCTTTCTATATCCCATAACTTGTCGTGTACTGGAGTATATCTTTCGAGTAGTTAGTAGTACTACAAGTTCTAGATGGACAAGGTTATACCTTTGTAATTTTCGTTGTTTGTAACTCCATTCATTGTTTTATTTAATGAAAATTCCTTTTATATTTTCAAAACAAAGAAACTAGCATGTCAATTAATTGAGACACCAGTTAAGGAATGCATATATTTATATATTAAAGTAAACTAAGTAACTATTGATAAAGGAAGACATCAAAGACTTATAAGGAAGCTGATGTACTTGGCTTATGCAAGACATTATCTTGCTTATGAATTAAGCATTATTAGCCAAATTATTCATAATCATGGAGAACAATATAAGAACACAATTACACAAATTTTTAAGGTACTTGAAATATGCTTTTGAAAAATGAATTTTATTCAATAAAAATAAAAGTTGGAAAATATATAAGTTTATATAAACATTGATCAGGCTAATGTAATAGATGATAGACGATTAACTTCAAGTTACTACTTATTTTTAGGTGACAATCTTTAACAAAATGTTGTTGCTCGCACAGGCTCAAAAGTTGAATTTAAAGGTATGACACTTAGATTGTGTGAAGTTTTATGGCCAAGGTTGTTTCCATAGGATTTAGGTTACCCACCTAGGCAACCATTTCAATTGTATTGTGATTATAAAGTTATGTGTGATATAGCTCACAATCATGTCAAATATGATTAAACAAAGCATGTAGAGATTGATAGATTATTCAATAAGAAGAAGTTAGAAATAAAAATTATAGAGTTACCTAAGATTCATTTTGAGGATCAACTAGCTGATGTTCTTACTAAAGTAGGTTTAGATCAAGTGTTTTCAGAATGTCTAAGTTGGGAATATATGAAATATATACACAAACTTGAGGGGAAGTGTTGAAAGATTTTCGTTATAATTGTTGGGATTGTAAAATTGTAATTTATTATTAGTTTCCTAATTTAGAGCTAATTAGATGTCTAAATTCTAGTTATAAATTAGCAATTAATTAGTTTTTATACTCTTTTGACTCTCTAAGGCTATGTTTGGTAGGGTAGTTAGTAATGAAATGGAATAGAATGTAATATTCTTTCATCATTTGAGAGGAATGTTTATAATAGAATGGAATGAAATAGGATGAAAGAGGAGGATTTCACATTATATCCTATTTCATCCTAAACAGTAATAATAAGTTATCTCTGATTTGGGGAGTTTATGATAAATTGTAAAATGATAAATATGTATTACATAATGTACCCTTAATAATTTTTTTATAATACCAATTATACCTTCAACCCTAATAATATGTAGCAAGACAATACATCATTATTCTATCAAAGGTAGAATAGTCATTCATTATTATTATACATACATTATATTTCATTTCATCCATCTTCCAAACAACATTTCAGTATATTATATTGTGAACTCTTCCATCTCTTCCAAACAATAATTTTCTAATATTACATCCATTTACATTCCATTCTATTTTAAACCATTCTATTAAAAACCTTACGTCCAACCAAACATAACCTAAGTGTGTGTATGTAATTTCTCTTGAAATATATGATAGAATAGAGAATTTTAAGTCTCAAGTAAGTTTTATATGATTTTTTCTAACTATTATAAGATAAAATATCTTTCATAAGTTTCTTCTACTACATCTTTGCCCTACTATTGTAAAAGAAAATATGTTCATCAATTCTTTTGAATAATAGGTGGAGCACCTTTATACTTGCTCTTTATTGATCCCTTTACATGTTCACAAAATATATGTGAAAAATTCACATGAAATTTTGGATGAATTTTTAGTCTTTTGGGCAACTTTATCTTAAATGCAAAATTTCCACTTTTTGATACACTTTAGAAAGGATCATCATACCTAGGGATTAATTCTCTATAGGCTAATTTGCTACTTATATATTTTCAAAATTAGGGAATCAATTTCAGTAGCACTTTTTCATATTAAATTCTAACGTATGCCATTTTGGTTTATTTACTTCTTCATAAAGTATAAAATTTTGCATAAATTATTTTTTACCTTATCCAATGACCCTTACTTGGTTCTAATAAATTTGTATGTTATTGAAACATTGTTCACTCATATGTTGTTAAAAATAATATAGGTTGAGAATTTTACTTAGGATATCAAGCCTATAAGAAATAAAGTTAGAAATGTTATAGTTATTTTATGGGGAAGGAAGTAGTGCATCACTTAATTTAATAAACAAAAAAGGTTGTAAGCTTTGAAATAATAAATAAAAGAATGTTTATTACCTTAATGGTGGGGCACTTGTTATATAAGATATAATCAAAGAGGTGGAATCCTAATATGACTATCTTTTTAATATTTGAATTATAGTAAACATCTAATCCTTTAATGTTGGAAAAACACTCAATGAACATATCCAAGTGTTTGTATTTGTATTGTAGTATGCTTCTACTTTGTATAACTTCTTATGAATATTTCTTAAAATGACCTTCCTTGTGATAATATTCCCTGTAATGTTTTGCATTAATAAATTGCTTCATGTATAAGGTAAAGATGTAGGCCCAAAATGCTGACTTAGAATATGAGGTTCGCATGATCTTAAAGAATGCCTTTTAAGATGTCCCACACATTATTGGGCCTTTACATCTAAAGTCACCACTACAATTAATTAGGCCCCATTATAAAGGTTGAACATTTTGTCTAAATCAATTTCTATGACATTTCTAATGGAGTAATGAACTATTAATCAAGAATTAACTCAAAGGCACTTTTCTTTATAAATGAAAATTGTTTAAATTATAGAAGAATTTTGCATATTCCAAAAAGTCTAGCAAATTTCATTGTTTTGCATTTACAAGATGCCTCAATAAATCTTTAAATAAAGCACTAATTTTATATGTTAGCTATCAATTTATGAAGACTTGTAGTTAAAAAATTCAAATTAAACTTAAAAATATAAAAAGCAAGGTTGCCAAGTGTCTAGTAAAACAAACATTTTTATCGATCATTAGGGTTAAGCATAAAGAGTTAAAACTGATTAAAGCATGAAATCAAATTGTTTAAATCACTTAAAACTTCAAAAATAATTGACCAAACTACCAAACCAAATCATTT
Source organism: Erythroxylum densum (assembly GCA_024678245.1). Lineage (NCBI taxonomy): Eukaryota > Viridiplantae > Streptophyta > Magnoliopsida > Malpighiales > Erythroxylaceae > Erythroxylum > Erythroxylum densum. The sequence goes on along the minus strand of JANPWT010000008.1, from coordinate 40,584,881 downwards.
TATTTTACCTTCATTGAAGTCATTAAAACAAAGCAAACCAAATCATTGATATATATATATATATATATATATAT
>JANPWT010000008.1:40377341-40391328 GCA_024678245.1 Erythroxylum densum | reverse complement strand
ATTTTCCTACTTGTTACTATTGTTATCATCTTTTTATTATTTTTCTTATAAGTATGATTAGGGGCGATGATTGTTATTTTTATTATTTATGTATTTTTATCCTTTTCTTGTAGGACATTCAAAAATACTCTCTTTACTAGTTAAGGTAAAGTTACGTACACTGAACTTCTCCATATCCTATATTTAGAGGATTTATACTAAGTTATTATTATTATTGTTGTTGTTCTAATTATGCGTGTATTGTGTTACATTAATAGATGCATGTCTATAAAAATAAAATTAAGGAAGATTTAGTTTATGCCTTAATTAAATATTTACTTAAGTTAATTACATGGTTAATTAATAAAATTTAAATTAATAGTTAATTAAATGATTAAAATTCTTTTATTTATGACAGATAAGTATTTATTTATTATTTCATAAATTATATATACATATATCTCTTTTGTTATTTAATTATTTGATTTAGTTTAAAATTTTAAATTTTGAATTTTAAAATATATATCCATAAATTCAAAATTCAATCAAATTTAAAGTATTAAATGATCTTATAATAAAAGTGAAAACATTGTCGAGGAACCAAGTTACAATCTCTTTTTGTTCCACATCTTCACAGACCAGAAGCCAAAAGGCCACGCGTACTTTCTTTGAAAGCCACCACCTGACTCTGTTTGCTCTTTTCGAGCCTCACTCTCTCCTAAAACCCCTTAATGGTTCTTCACTATGCCGATGTGCCCAGCACATCCCTCACGCCTGCACCAATCACTCCGCCACCAACCTCCTTAATCCAGCCGCCGCCCGCCGACGAACCCAACATGCTTGTCTCCATATTTATGGCCCTTTTCCTTCCATTCGCCGGCATGAGCGCTATGTTAATTATCTACATCTGTCTTCTGTGGTACCGGACAAATCTTATGGAGGTTCAGTTCCCGGTGAAACCTGTTGCTGAGAAGGGGCTATCGGCTTCGGAGCTCGAGAAATTGCCGAAGATTACGGGTAAAGAGCTTGTTCTCGGGGGCGAATGTGCGGTGTGTCTCGACGAGATTGGGAATGAACAACCTGTGAGGTTGGTCCCTGGTTGCAATCATGGGTTTCATGTCGAATGTGCCGATGCTTGGCTCTCGAAACATTCTCAGTGTCCTGTCTGTAGAGCACAGATTGATGCCCGGTTCCTTAATGCTTCCGATGAAAATCCCTGTTAGATACTGTATATTTAGGATGTTACCTCGTCAAGAACAACCTTCTGTTTTGTTCTGTTCATGTTCTTTTAAGAATACGTAGGAATTTTTTGTTATGCGCTTCAGTTTCTGACGAATCACAGTTCCATATACACTAACTTTCAGTTTTTGCACAGGGATTTACAGTGTTTGATCTTAGAAGGGTCGCACGAGAATTACGATTGTTGTTCCTAATCATAGGAAAACATCTCGTAGGATTTGTTTGGTTTGATGGATGAACATTTTTAGGCACTCACTTCGCTGATCCCCTAATCAGCTTGAAGATCCCCAGATATAGAGGGAAGTGCTACAAAATACATTTTGACAGTGTCAAAAAGGAGTGTGACTTACAAAGCCTCTCCAAAGTTTTAAGTTTTACATTTAGATACCAACAAACAGATTTTTATAGAGTTATTGTGTATTATGATCTTTTCATTTTTTCTAAGAATTTAATAAAATAAAAAACTTGATTAACATGGATAGAGTACAATTTTTTAAATAAAATTTTTCGTTTTACAAAAAATTGGAGAGGGTAGAGAAACGTATGCTTGTGATTCATATGAGTAATTGTAAAAGACCTTAATCTTTATAAAGCTTTCACATCGGACTTCCCTATTACAAAGTCGATAAAGGCCAAGTTTCATCATGTGAGATGTAGGAAGTGATCAACATCTCAATTGTCCCGAGAGGATCAGAGTTCGTTTGGACGTCAAAAATCGCTTTGAAAGTTGGAATGGACTTGAAATCAAATATTCTGCATTTTTTTCGTTTTTATCCTTTCATATATAATATTGAGTATATAATAAGGTATATATTACGTATTACATGTGTGTAACCTTATCTTTATATTTTTACAAAGAGACTGTTCTTTTTATTCGAATCTATTTCTTTATAATCATAAAGCATGTGTTGTAATAAAAAATTTTGATTAGTCATTCACAAATTCTTATCAATTGAATCACTCCTAAGTTACTTCTCAGGTATAATTTTATCAGGATCCACGCATTTCTTTTTCCTCGGATGAATCTGTACTTGTTCATTTACATAACCAGCTCTTTATGTGGAATATAAAGTTAAGCTACAAAAGGTATACACATGCATCCAATTGATTGAGAAAGTGACAGAGTATGAGTGACTGACTTTTATATCCTGGAACCTGCCATGAAAACAGTGTGGTTACACCTGCCAACTTCCTTCAGGAAAATCAATGTATGTGATGTGGTCACCTCTTGGCAAGCACTAGTGTTTACGTAGGAAGCATTACTTCTTCAGGTTTCCTGTAGTACTGGTCTTTTTGCAGTTTACAGTATCGAGCTGTAGAATGTAGTCAGATTAATGGTCATATTTTATATATCTTAATATCGAGTTCTATTTAGTCTATAATAACTTGATGAATGTATTATATTAAAAGTCATAATTATATAAATTGATCAATTTTATATAAATCATAGTTATAGATTAATTTTTGTTAAATTTATGTAGCCACAAGAGAATCAACAAAGAAAAATCAATTTTAACTAAAAATGCACAGCAGACTCGTTGATAATATTTTATAACTCCTTAGCAAAGTAAAAATAATTATTTTATTTATTTTTATTTTTTACGAGTATCAATAATAAACCATTATAAAAAATAAAATAAAACAAAATATGATAAATAAAAAACGAGCTGGATAAGTGTCCTTCTTGCTCTTACCTAAGATCAAGCTTGCACATCAGGTGCAGGGACGGAGCCATGTTATAGGAGAGGGGAGCCATGACCCCCCTTTCAAATATATATTTTTAAAAATTATAAATATAAGTGGTCCCCTTTAAAAAAAACCCTATTAGATGTTGGCCCCCGGCTTCTCCTTAGAGTTGAGTCTGACTCCATCCCTAATCATGTGTGTAATATTATATGCTTATAATTTATAACAATTGCTTATTTGGAATCATAAAATTATAAATACCAATTTTAATTTATGTCACAAAGATTATGTTTTTACACAGGCACTTGACTTTTTGCTGGAAACATGGAAATGAAATAACAAACTTGCCAACCTCTTGCCTGATCACAAGCATGATCACTCTACAACTTCACATCTAACTCCATTTTGCACACTTGTGTGTGTGTGTGTAATGTACATTTAGATGGTAGCTCACAAGAGACAGAGGTTTCAGGTTGGTGACAAATGGGATGTGAAGTAGAAACATTAAAAAGAACTTGGTAAGAGTTCCAGTCGTTGAACAGCCAACAACTTCTTCAATTTCTAACGTCCCAAATTCCACGGCGGTCTCAACAGTTCCCGTCCCATAGGAAATGGATGTCCACATTAAAGGCATAGCTTTGGTGTACTTAATTAGGATAAGATCTACAGTAAAACTCTCTTGTAGTTTATGAATTTTTCTTTAAAAACTCTTTTTAATTTAATGTTTTTTTAGAAAAATTGTTTCTCTCACAATTCGGTTAAATAATAACGACGAAAGACACACAAGATAAACATCATATTTGGATTAATATTATAATTTCGCTCAACTTTTAAACTTTATTTAAACCAATTAAATTCTATTTAAATTAATAATTTGAAATAATTATAATAAATTATTAGTTTAAGTTATATTTAATTAGATTAGTTCATGTTTGAGGCTTGTACTATGTATATTTTGTCATTATTTTTAATTAAAGATTAAGAGAAGAAGTTTTTCTAGAAAACTAAAAATTAAAAGAAGTTTTTAAAAGAATTTTAAAGATTATAAAGTTTTCTAAATATTTTTTAAGGGCAATTTGAAATTATTCAACTGATCACGTTGACATCAAATGATTTTTTTAAAAACTTTATTGCTAGGCTTTAGTACTGTACCAGTTGAGTTTTAAAATGTTACGCGGTTCTTTATGTACTTTAAACCTGTTTAATAATTAATAAAAGTTGAATCACCCCGTTTTAGGTCCTAAAAGTAAAAGTTGGTGTTTTCACTCTGATGGCTCATGGCTCCCACACAATTTCGGGATCAGATTTTCCATTATCTTTTTTTATTTTATTTTACGAGTATTTATTTATTTAATTAATAAATCAGATTTATATATATATATAAAGATAAATACTAATAAAATAAGATAATAACGTACTAACGAGAACACGACTTAACCCTAATTTCTACGGCAACACTGTTGGCCAAGGAACCCTGAAAAGCTGACAATTTTTTAAATCCGTAGCAACCAGTTTAGCCTTATTCCTACGTACTACCCTTCGGTCCCTTGTCCAAACAAAGCTGGTACACAATTTTGAAACAAACTGCGAAGACTGGCCTCTCAAGCATCTGATTCTGAACCCTGACCTGATACTTTCAGTACGCGCCTACTCGGTTCTAAAGCATTGATCGTACAAAACCCAATTAAAAGACATTAAAATACAAAGAAATCGACTTTTCAGGCCTACTCTCCCACCTACTCATTGGTTCAAAGGGCATTTTGGTACATCAAGTTGTATGTTACACTGGAAAAAAGCAGAGCCCACGTGTTTCATCCGTGGAATCCCATGCAAAGACGACACCAACCAAACCTTCGGCGCTTATAAGTACTGTCCATCGATCAAAGCCATTGGCTCATCTCGACCACAGCTAGTTCTTCTCCCTACCAAATATGGCCTCTGCTACTAGTCTTGTCTTCACTGCCGTTACTGTTCTCCTGCTGAGCTTCTATGGCGAAGCAACCCAACCAGGCCTCATTTTAACCCTAGTAAACAACTGCCCCTACACCATCTACCCAGCTATTCAGCCGAACGCCGGTCACCCAGTTCTTGAAAGGGGCGGCTTTGCTCTCACAACTCTCACCCACCGCTCATTTCCGGCGCCAACCCAGCACTGGTCTGGCCGTATCTGGGGTCGTACCGGATGCTCTCACTACGGCGGGAAGTTCCACTGCGTCACCGGAGACTGTGCCAATCGCATCGAGTGCAACGGATTCGGTGGGGCTACTCCTGCCACTCTGGCGCAGTTCAGCCTCCATCACGGCCACAACGACCTCTCCTCTTATGGTGTATCGCTCGTCGATGGCTTTAACGTTCCTATGACCGTGACCCCACATGAAGGCAAAGGCCTTTGTCCTGTTGTGGGTTGTAAGGCAAATCTGCTTGCTTCCTGTCCCGAGAAACTTCAGGTACGTTCCCCACCCGGTCACGGACATGTGGTTGGGTGCAAGAGTGGATGTGAGGCGTTTGGAACCGACGAGCTTTGCTGCAGAAACCACTACAACAGTCCGCAGACGTGTCGAGCCTCGACCTACTCGGATTTCTTCAAGCACGCATGCCCTGCCACGTTTACTTACGCTCATGATAGCCCCTCTCTCATGCACGAATGCGCTTCTCCGCGTGAACTTAAAGTTATCTTCTGTCACTAGACAGTCCACGCCAACTTTTAAATGCGCTTTACAACTCATGTTCGTCCTCAAATATCCCTTTGTCTTACTCTTTTAGCATTTCCTCGAATTGATTACTACAAGTGCCTGTGTTCTAAGATTGAAGTGCTAAAGAAAATGTGATGTACTTCTGTTTACTTAAACTGTTAAACATGGATGTCTCTAGCCTGTACTTTGAATAATTCAAGTCTTGTTGGCTAACCTTGTTTCCTCTCTTTTTTAAAACCTTTGAAACGTGTCTAGTTTTACTCTCGATAAACGCTGAGTTGTTTACTCCAAATTCCAAAAGTTAAAACAAAGAGATAATTGGTAAAGAAATATGCATTGAAGCCTGGGCACGTATTCGGCTTTAGAGGAAGCGAATTCCAAGGAAAAGTGTCATCACTAAAGCACAAGGCACGCGGGCATTGCAGAGTGGTTCAGTGGAAAACGACCAGTCTCTTTTTCTCGAAATCTTCACTCTGCTCATTTTCAGAAGCTGTCACGTGAAAGTTGGCTTTATAGTTTTATACATTGCATAATGCATATCCTGTTTGGAGTTTAGACTCTAATTTGCAGCGCCAGGCACAACACAGTTAGCTGGTCCTTTCAAGCACGCAAGTAAAAGCCATATAAGCTAGGGGTAGATACTAGATTGTATGTATTCTTATTCTTTGTTTAAATTTCTTAATCATTTATATTTATTATTTATAACAAGAAAATGTTAAATGTAAAGTTATAATTTAAAATTTACTCAATCATTGCATTAATTAAATTATATAAATTAAATTGTATAAAATTTTGATTTATTTTTATTTTATTTCGTTATTAATGTTAGTGTTATCAAGTTAATAAATACCTCTATACTGAAAAAAATAAAAATAATTTATAAATCACTGCACTGCTTTTCTTCTCCGCTAGCCTACAGTAACCCAAGAATATTCCCTGCCTCAGCAAGCCATTCCCACAAGCCACGCACCATCTCTGCCCCTTTAATGCATAATTCCATCCCAAACAGTACCAGACGACAGCTGACCTGCACTGATAAAACCTTTCCATCACCATTCTTGTCAAGATGTTTGGTCATAGCTTCGAAATCTCCTATTTTTATCATTCCAAAACTCCAAAGCTTCAATATTTGCAAAAGTAAAACTAAAGATATGTGTCCTAAGAACCAACTAAAAGTATGACAAGTACTGGGCGTTCGATGGAAGAGGCAGACAAAGGGTGAGAGAAAAATCTCCAATATATTACGAGTATTTATACACATTAAGTTGCTAAATAAATTAAGTACATGATTCTAGGACGAAATCATCATCATATATGATTATTCGGCTAAATCAGTACTGATGGTTGACTCTAAAATGTGTTAATACTCCCCCATCTTCCCTCTCAAACTCAAGGTAGTAATGGAAGTTGATAACTTTGAGTTTAGAGATAAGATTGTCAAATTATTAAGGCAGGTGTGATTTAGTGAAAAGGTCAATAATTTTCTATTGTTATGAGATAAGAACAAGTTGTACAGTGACGTGAAGCACGTGGTGATATACAAGATGATAATCAATTTTGTCGTGTTTGATTTGTTCATAGAAGACATTGTTGTGAGCAATTTGCATGGCAATGTGATTATCACTAAAGAGAGAAACTGCAAAAGAGGAAGTGACATTTATATTCTGAAGCAACCATCATAATCAAAGGAGTTTAGATATAGTATCAGCAAGATGATATTCTACTTTAGTGACAAAGTAAGAGACATTAGCTAATAGTGAATACAAATTAGCTAGTAGTTAATGAGGCCAGTATGAGAGACATAATTTGCTTGTGAAAAATAGTAACTAGAGTCATCAAATGATACTTCAAGACTTAAAAAATAACTCAGTTTACCCATGTCTTTTATTTCAAATTGTTGATGGAGAAAGGATTTAAGAGTAGAGGTACCCTGAAAGTCATTGTCAGTTATTATCGTGTCATCAACATAAAGGAGAAGAGTGCATCCTTGATTTGTTTTACAAAGGAACAAGGCATGATCATAAGAGTTGAACTTAAAACCAAGGTGATCAATAGTTGAGCTAAATTTCACAAACTAAGCTCGATGAGCTTAATTAAGTCCATACAAGGTGTAGCAAAAGTGACAAACTTTATTAAATGGATGATCATATCCATAAGGAGGTTACATATACATTCCTTCGCTGAGATCATAAGAAAAGCATTCTTAATATCCACTAGGAATAGTTCCCAATGCTTGTTGGCAACAACTGCGATAAGATAAAGGATTGAAGTCAAACAAGCTACAAGAGCGAATGTCTCCTCATAATCAATTCTATATTCTTGAGTAAACCATTTAACAACCAGTCTGATTTTGTATCTTTCAACATATCCATAAGTTCGAGTCTTAATTTTATATACCTACTTGCAGCTAATAACATACTTATTTGGCAATAAGACAACTAAATCCCAAGCTTTGATGTTGGAAAGATCCTGTACTTCTTTTTCCATTGCTTTATACCATAAAGGGTCAAAGTTGGCCTCGCGATAAGTGTGAAGTTCATACAAAGAGACAATAATGGAATAAATATGAAATTATTTAAGATGAACAAAGGGGTGACTTATTTGAGTAGAACGAAGAAGAAATTGTTAAGACTCAGTAGGTTTTGATGAAGAATTAGAAGGGGAAGAGTTGATTGGTGAAGTTGGAGTATCCATAATTAAGGAAGATACAATATGAGTAGTATCAGGAAATAAAAATATGACGGGGTTTGAAAAAAAGTGTTGGGAATGTTTGCTAACTTTGAATTTTAAAAGTGTGGAAAACATTTTATATTCTCAAATTAAATATCGAGAGATACGAAGTCTTTGAGATAGGAGATCCCAACATCTTTGTGTTTTATGTTATACTCAAGGAAACAACATAAGCGTGCTTGTAGTTCTAGATTGGTGTATTCACGAGGTTGTAGAAGAAGAAACCAAAAACAACTAAAAACCTTAAGAGATCAATAGTCAATGGCATACTTGAATAAGCACTCATAAAGAGAGATGTTACCTATAACAAGAGAAGGGATATGATTGATAGTGTAGGCAACATTGAGAGCTACTTCTCCCCAAAAGATTTAAGGAAGGAAGAGGATATGAGGAGGGCTTAAATAGCATGAAAAATATGCCTATGATTGCATTATGCTCTACTATTTTGTTGAGAGGTATTTAGACAAGATCTTTAAATAATAGTCTCTTTTTGAGCAAGGAAGTGGGTGAAATTTCTATCTTTGTATTACATGTCATTATTAGTGTGAAATATTTTAATCTTGTAAGAGATCTGAGTTTGAATCATGTTATCAAAGCAAGTGTAAATAGAAAATAGTTCATATTTCTTACGCATTAGATAAATCCACGTACAGTGAGAAAAACATCAATAAAGATAAGATAATATCTCAAACCACCTATAATTTCATGAGGAGCGAGCAAGGCCTTAAATGTCAAAGTGAATCATATCAAAAATACTAAAAAATTGTCATTAATTGAAAAAAGGGTAAAACATGTCCTTTGGAAAGTTGATAAGAGACACAATTAAAGTGTTTGGTCTTAACAAAGCTTAAAGAGATTAAAGATCCTAACCTAATAGTAGAAAGATGAACAAGATGAGAATGCCAAATATGAGAAATGATAGTACCAACAACACATTTGGATGGGAGACTCAGGAAAATAAACTTAAATAGTTTCCAACTTTGTGCCATGACCCAAGAGTCTAACTTACTTGTGGATATTGCACAATACAACCACAACTTGAAAATGATAAGTCAACATCAATTTCATAATTGTACAACAAAAATAAGATTTAATTATAGTTTAGGAATAAGAAAAGTTTCAATTGAAACTAATTTGGGTAATTAGTGTATATACTCTGAACATGTATAATAGAATTATTAGCAGTATAAATAATATATAGGATTGATGGTGTTTTTAAAGATTCCAGAATGGAATAATTAGAGACCACATAGTTACAACAAGTTGAATTAAGATACTATGAGGTTGAAGTACTTGAAGTGAAAGACAAGGCATAAGAGGATATAGTACTAGAATTTGGATGAAATTACTGGTTCAATTATTCAATATTGTTATTTTTATTTATATTTTACTCAATTTGTAACTTTTTATCATCACAACAGTCTAATAAAGAAAAAGTATACATTTTTCTTATCCCAATATGTTGAATATTACTAAATTAGAATTTACTATTCTTAATATTTCTAAAAAGTTTTAGATTCTTTTTTTGAGAAATGAATAAATTGTCTTAACAATAGACGAAGCTAATATAACATTACAATGAGTTCTAAGTTATTAAGCTTATGTTCAATCACAAAATAATTAGAAGTTCATTAGAATTAAGACATTCCAAAACATAAACCTCTTAATAACATATTAAAGTTTCCATCGTTTCTTCATGCCTGAGGAGAGTGCTCCCTGTGCATTATTGGCCAAAATGGTTAATCTAATCTAGTTGATTATTTGATCAGCTAGATGCTAGTTTTTCACTTCAATGTTCTTGAACATTATGTTATTTCTTTCCTTCTAAAAAGAGTAAATGTCGGAGGGAAAGGCTACTTTAATAAGTATTCCATTGGATTTTCCTTGATGAGAGTGTTCTATGGATCAACTTAACATTTTCTCCCATTCATATGTGATGTCACTTGCAGTCATGTAAAGAATTCTGCTCCAAACAACCTTAGAAAAACTGAATTGAAAGAAGAGATGATCTCTATCTTCCATTGCTATCTTGTATAATACCTAAGTGGGATTGACATTGCCATGCCATTGACTTTTAGTTTTGAGCCTGTTTCTAATCGATAGCTAAGTGATTATGGAAGCTTGAGGGATCAGAGCATTTATACACAGTAGGTTATACCAAGGGGTTACCAATGATCAATTGATATTCATTTTATAGCAACATTGATTGGAGAATTTTCTGTTTGAGTTGAATGTCCAGAATATTTTATCTTCCTATTCAACATCATTCAACTGAGGTAATAGTTTTTCTAGCATTGCAAAACCCCTAAAATTTCCATTCCTCTCACCATTGTAGACTAACGAGGAAACTCTTGAGGTTTTGTGGATTATGTTGATCAAACAGCTAAACTCTTATTTATGGGTAATCGAAATGGTGTCTAACCAATTATCAAACCAAACCTAAGTTCTTTCTCCATATCTAATCCTATCCTTAAAAAAGGGATAAACCATTTCTCTCATCTTCATTAGCTGATTAAATATCTAGGAGACTTCTCTCGTGCAAGATAGATGCTAGAAAATTTTATTCCTAAGGTGATATGTATGTATTCATTTAATCCAAAGTGCATTGTGATTATTGTATAGCCTCCACAATCTTTTACAATTTAGTAGTTTTTGCATATTTGAGATAGAGATGATTCCAAGCCTCCTTATTTCTTTGGGATAGTAACTCTATGCATGTCCATAGGTATGCTTTCATTGATCTGTCTATCTGCTTTGTTACCAATCTTGGTAGCATAATACGTGCAGTTGAAGTAGGCTACCCAAAATAGAAATAATGAGAGTGAACCTGGCAACATAATAGAGAAATCAAAATTTCCATGCATTCACTCTATCTTTGATCTTTTCAATGATGGGAAAATAATCATTGAATTTTGGCTTTGAAGTTGTGATTGGCACTCCAAGATATCTGAATGTAGTATGATGTATATTGAAGCCAACAATCTCACTAATTTTTTCTTTATTTCTTATATCTGAAGATATGAAGAGGCTTCTCTTTCCAATGTTATGCTTTAATCCAGACTACTTAGCAAACATATTCGGAACTTGTAACAATATGCTAATGGAATGTGAATCCGATCCACTAAGGAGCATAAGATCATCTGTATACATAAGATGAGTTGGGTTGATAGCACTACATTTGTAATAATTGCGAAGTAGTATGATCATCCCCATCAATTGTGTATAGTAGTTTCTTGTTAACTCCTGCAAGCTATCTTGTTTTGAGTATTCCAGACCACTATTATCTTATAGTATTGAAATTTTGTTCACATTACATCTAGCAAGTAATGAGGAATGAAAGAACCTTGTATTGTAGTCTCCATCTTTCATCTAATTCAATCTAGCTTTTTGTTTGAGGATTGAATTGTTGAGTTTGAGAGCCTCTTGATACTCTTTTAAGGTTTGCATTTCTCTCAATCTGAAGCTTGTATTATGAGGTGAATGGTAGTAGTCATCTTGAGCTTGAATTAATTTCTTTTTGAGAGCTTGAATTAATTTCTCTTAACACTGAGTTTTATGAAGCTTTCATAATTATAAAAGGAAAAGTAAAAAATATATAGACAAATTATGTGATGATCTTGATACTAAAGATCCAATTCATGTATTAGATTTATTGGGTTACCAAGAAAGAAGAATCAACTCTAATTGGAGATGTTGACGTTTTTTAAATTAATTTCAATAATTATTTATGTTAATTTTAGATACTATTTTAAATAATAAAAATTTCAATGATATTTTGACTATTTTTTTATGAAATAATAAATTTATGTAAAATAGATAAATCTTTTCTCTCATTTATTTATTATCCTTACTTCATCCAATGATCTATTGTCCTTAACTTGTAATTTAAAGGAAATTGTAAGGATTACTTACCATAACCCTTCATGGATTACTCAAAAGTAGATTGGAAGAATATTGCATTTTATTGTAAGAAAAAAGAAACAAAATGTCATATAAAGTGCATACTATTGTTAAAATTTTATTTTTATTCTCCTAAAAATTATATTTTACTAATACGAATATTAAGAACTATTTCTTAATAGATTGTGTTACCTTGCCCAGTACACTTGGAGATCGAAAATATTTTTCTAAATTTACTTTAAGAAAAGCTTATATATGAACATTCTTTAACAAATCTATTGTAATTAAAGACTCCAGAAGAGTTATTTTGTTATCTAATGGAAAAAAATTTTTTATTGAATTTTTAAAGATATTATCCAAAATCGATATCATATTAAAACTATAACCAAGGCTAACAAAGAGTTTTGTATATTATGTATACCCATACAAACATTAAGAAGGTGCTAGCATATATTTATATTTTATTCATCATTATATTATACAACAATACGAGCAATGATAGTAATATACTCATGAAAATTAGAAATTTATAGACAAGGATATATTTAGTATTTGGCATAATTGTCTTAATCATCCTAAATAAATAATGACATCCTGAATTATTAAAAGTTTAAATGGGCATCATTTAAAGATTTTTTTTTCAACAATTGAAATCAGACGCATTGCTTATTTACAATAAAAAAGATAATTGAATTTCATTGACTAAAGTTGGTATTAAATATCCCATTTTATTGAAATAATTTAAGGAGAGGGATGTGGTTTCATGGATGTTTTGTATGTAACACATCAGTAAAATAGAGTAAATGCCCAAACATACAGAGGATATCCGAGAATATACCCTCTGAGAATGGCATGTTAGGCTAATTATATTCACTTATTAAGGCATCACAGAAACACAAGTATTTAAGGATCAACTTTTCCCATTTCATTAACAAAACATAACTTACATTGTAGCAATATATTTCACACTCCATATATTTACATTATAAAAAACTGTTCTATACAAAATGTTCTACTTGAAATGAGACTAAACAAAAACATTTTATCTAAACTCCTTAGATATTAGCTGACTAGACTTTTGAGCTATTTTTTGATCCCAAATTTTGATAGTACTAGACTTCAACTATATTGCTTTAGAAGCTAAGTGTCCTCAGTACCTAAAAATCATCGTTGCAATTTTGATGAATTTTGTGAGCTCAATGAGTGAATTATTATCGATGTTCTCACTCAAGTCAGAACACAAACGTCATCAGTATATAACCAAATTCACAAGTATATCACATTATTTAGAATCAAATCCCATATATCACATCATTCAGTTTTGTATACCAAATATTGTATATATATATATAATTTCAACAAGCATATTAAGAATACAAACATTTCATATAATAATTTCAGAATAATCTAATCATTCCAGAATAATCTAATCATTCCAGAATAATCTAATCATTCATACGTCATCATGTACATAAACATTGCATATCTCTATATCAATATAATTTAGTAATTCTTCATAATCATTCATCTGGTACATCTATATATATATATGCACATGAGATTCCACTTTCCTTATCATTTTGCTGTGATTGAGTGCCTATTTATTGTCACGTATCCCTTGTGGGTAAGGGTTCATTTCAGATATTGTCCTATACCCCTTGGTAGATACCGGGCTCATTAATAACTAAGCCTGAGACTTTTTGTGCACATTTATGAGCTTTTAGCTCTTTTCAGACTGGACACTCCAGGCACAAATTCTT
>JANPWT010000008.1:40324923-40338822 GCA_024678245.1 Erythroxylum densum | reverse complement strand
AAAAGATGAAAAGGGTTTCAGAAGCATTAAATGCTTGCTTTTAGAACGAAAAGGCTTGACATTTTGGGTTTTGAGAAACATTAAATACTTGCTTTTAGAATGAAAACGTTGGACTTTTTTAAGCGGGAATTGAGGTGAAATGGATTGAGTTTTAAGTAAGTAAATAGATTTTAAACAATTAAATCATTAACAATAATTAAATTATTTAGTTATTGATTATAATAAGGAATATCATAAAATTCCTGATTATTATTAATTTTTGTTCTTAATAAGAATAACGATAAAATAAAAAACAAAAATTTTTTGTTTTGGATTTGGTTATTATTAACGTTGAGGAAACACAAAATGGCTTTGGTTTAGCAAAGTTGGCTTTGTTTTTGGCTGCATGAACGGCGCTTGTGGGTGGGTCCCATCCTCTGTCTGTCCAAGTTTACTCTCCTCTATCTATTTAATTAAAAAACAACGACGTTGTATTATTAGACAAAATAAGACAGGGTAGTGTTGGACAGAAAATCTGGACTCCTTCCCTAGTCCCACCGTGCCTACCACTTACCACCTACCACCTACCACCTCCCATCATCGTATTAGAAAACGGCATTTCCCACCATCGCCTACAATCTTCCACGACAGTCGGTAAGACAGAAAACTCCGTATCTCTTTATGTTAAGTCTTTGTTTTTAGAAATCTTAGATATGTTGGTTCCAATGTAATGCTCTGTAATCCTATTTATTTTAGGCTACTTTATTACCCTATCCTTCCCTGGAGGAATATGCTAGTTTCTGTAAGATTCATGATTTATTTGAACGAGTTAATGGTTATGTGGAGAATATGACAATGTATACCCTGTATTCTCCTTTACATGTCTCAAACTCGTATTCAATCCTTTGAAGAAGCAATGGGTACCATTATGAAACACAGGGGTAACACAACCCTGTGTAACCTTTTATTGGGCCATTCAAATCTAGGTATGAGATATATACCATGAGTTTGCCTCCATATTCATTCCGAGGTAACACCTATCCTTCTGTATACAAAGCACCAACAAACACAATGTCTTGTCATGTACGTGTGTTTGCATTTAGTTAAGAAGCTGAGAGGAACTCTTTTAAGATAAGGAAATAACATGGTCCAATGTAGTTATCGTGTAGCTTAACACATATGCTTGTAATTTCCATTTTCATTCTAGTGTGAAAATGGAACTTAAAGTTTAGGTAAAATTACACTAACATCAGTCATGTTTAGACTATATTAGTTTCAATTTGTTTACGTTTCTTTTGGTGTGTGTTCATTGAAATAATATTATTATGTTCATTGAAATAATATTAGACCATGTCCCTCCTATATAAACAGTGGTTTTGAAAATACTGACCCATGTCTACAGTGACAGAGTCAAGAATTTAAAAGAGGAGGGCTCAAATATGTATTTTTTTTAAAATTTGAGGAACCCAGTGTATCATTAAACCCCAAATAGTATATATATTTATATAATTTTTTAAGAATTTGGAGAGCTCAGTGGTGTGGCTCTGTCTCTGCATGTCCACCCTATATTTACCCATTCACTAACACATATTGCCCTATTATTGCTTCTTATTTGCTTAAATTGGTTGAGCATTTTTAATTTTAATTTTAGTTTTGTTCGGATGATAAACTTTTGAATTATGTATTTGATGATAAATTGTTGTGAGATGTTGATTGGATTAAAGAGGACAATTTCTACTTTATCTATGAATGGGTATGAGTAGGGTTGGATGCATTGAGAATTTTGTATGGAATTTAAGTGAATTCAAGAGTGAATATTTGTTCTTAGCCTATGTTCCTAATGGCATTGCATTAAATTTGGTGTCTTATTTATAAATGGATATAAGGGGGAAGGTTAAACGTTAAGGCTATTAGCATGGATGCTAATGAGATATTGGTTTACAACGGTAACAAATGATTTAATTATGAACTAATTGCATATTAGGATGCTTTAGTCATTACAGAATTGTCAATTGATATATTGTTGATAGTGGGTGCTATAATGAACTCACTTTAAATTAATTCCTCCGATTTATAATAAGAGTCATTTTAAAAAAATACATATTTATTAAGAAAGCTAATAAATTATAGATATACCCTTATTAATACTCCCATGTGAGAGAAATTGCATATTAAATTACCTTGAAATTGTGATCTGTATAATTAAGATGAGTTATAAATGAAAGGTTAATGTTGGAAGAAAAATTATAAACATACATACAAAGTAAAAAATGACACTTATTTTAAATAATTAAAATGTATCTAAAAAGACACTTATTATGAATAAGAGAAATATAATTTTTGAGTTTATATGCACATTTTAATTGGATGAGAAGAACCAAACTTTATTTTATAACTTTTAATTGCCAATCGTGTTGTCAAATCATAAAAAATTTATTGTGCTAACATCATAATAGTTTTCTTTTTGAAAAAGTACAAGTATTTAAAAATGTGAAACATATAAAAATAAAATACTTTATTATTAAAGAAGTTCATACTCCCCCCCAAAACTGACTGGGCTCTTCTTCAAGCTCGTGATTCTCTTCTCCAGTTTGTGATTTTTGTCTTCTGTAAGTGGCTATTTTCGTGGTGTTTGTCTTCTGTAAGTTCGTGATTCCAATGCGGCCATGAATAAGTTCTGGGATTTTTTTTTCTTTTTTGTCTTCTGTAAGTGGCTATTTTCGTTATTCAGATTCATCTCTTGGTAACATCTCTTTGTTCTTGAACTCAAAAGGGGATTGCATTTACTATGTTAAATTTTGAATCCCAAGTAAGAGGGGATTCTTGAACTCAACTGGTATCTCCAGTTTTTTCTTAATCGACCGAATAGAATAGGTTGGTCCTATGTTCATATGTAGCTGGTATGAATCATCCATGGAGATTATATAATTTCATTGACCACATATTTTCAGTTTCTCTTTCTTTCCTCCCGAAAAGTTACTTCGATGTCTTTCATTATCTCAGGTCAATACCTGGTTTCCGTGCTTTTTTATGTTTCTTTTCTCCTTTTCCATTTTGTTTTGTTTCATGTTCTTGCCTTGGGGACCTACCCTCTTCTGGGTTTGAGGTTTCTGTACTCGTGTGTTCACTTACGTTTTTTGTTTCCTCACTGCAACCAGACAATATGAGGTTTTGTCTTCAAATTACATAGCCTATAAACTGACTTTTTCTCTATCGCAGGTTTCAGTTGCTATTCCTGTTGGAAAAGATTCTTGTTTAAGGAGATTTGCCTTTAAGGTAAATCTCCTATACTGGTCATAATTAGAAGCTTAATTCACTGTTAGTCGGCGTTGAAATTATTTACAGTTATTTACACTCATTTTGTTTATATTGCCCAGCATTTAGACTTTCATGTGATTGGCCGATCTCTTATACCGAAGCATGTTGTTGATGATTTGCTTTGAATGCTAACCGTGTTTGCTCGTTTTAGCCTTAATCATTTCATGTATATACCTACAACTGAATAAAGAACTTGTAGGAAATCATTTATCAATGAACTTGCTGGATGTAAAGAATGGTTTTCCAGGGGCAAGTAGATTGCCATGTACGTTCCTAATTAGATGTAGTAATGAGGAGGTTTTAACGTGGTAAGTATCCTAGGTAGCACTTTGTGGATATTGCCCATTAGCATACATGAAAAGAATCAAAATTCAGAAAGACTAGACTACAAACTGGCATTTAAGTCTGCAGATTCGTGTGCTATTGACAAGGAATCCATCCCCTTAGTTCCAGATTCATGTTTACCTTGGCAATTTGCATGCATTAGGTTGCCATCTCCAATTCTGATAGAAAGAATCAGGCCTGCTGTTTCTCACGCAAGTAGTCTGTTTAACCAAGTAAGGGCAGCTATCTTCTGTCTATAGAGGATAGGTTACATTGTCCCACACCCATTGCCCTTTAAAAACGTTGCAGCCATCCTCTAACCGATCTTCAGGCAAAACAAAGACTGGTTTTTTATTCTTGTGACCTTCCTGACTGCCATATACCATGGGAATGTAGCTCTCCTTCACCTTTAAATTATCTAGGACTAGTCTAGCAGTTCGTAGGACAAGAACAGAAGGTAATGCTAGTGGCAAGAGGTATTGAATACGACGGTCTAGCGAAGGTTGAATTTGTTCCATTTCCAGTGCTTATCTTGTATCAATTATCATGTAAGTAGTGGTTTTTCCTTCATTAGTCCTTGGTATTGCTTTGAACTCATTGACAAACACTGGATTTAAGGAATCAAACCTTAGCATAGCCGCCATCACACGTACAACTAACGGTGCCATTGCTAGTATCTCCATGTTGTCGAGGTTTAGTGCTGATACAGCAACACATGAGACCTACCAACAACATGAGACCCCAAGCTTAGGATATAACTTTTGCCCAGTTCAACGCTTGGTCCTCAATTGATCTTTCTTCTTTCGGTTGGTGACCCTTTTGAAGATTTCGATCCAACCTTCCTTTGGTCTCATTGTCTGTGTAGTTGTAATCAGGACATTAGGATTCAGAAAAATGGTAACAGTGTCAGGAATAATGTGATGCATATGGGCTGAGCTTAAAAGGGGCAAAAATAACATGGGGCAGCCTGGTGAATTTTAACAGCTGAGACCTCTGCTTTTGATCTTTGTAACCACAAAAGCTATAAATTATGTTTCTGATTGATACTTCTTCGTTTTTTT
Organism: Erythroxylum densum; assembly: GCA_024678245.1. NCBI lineage: Eukaryota > Viridiplantae > Streptophyta > Magnoliopsida > Malpighiales > Erythroxylaceae > Erythroxylum > Erythroxylum densum. The sequence goes on along the minus strand of JANPWT010000008.1, from coordinate 40,334,140 downwards.
TTCTCTCTTTTAGATCAAAAGCTACTGCTTGAAGAGGAATGCTTATTTTGCTTTCTAGTTGTTTTAAAGATTGCTGACCAAATGACAATACATTAGCCTATTACTTTTTAATCATTTTTCCTTCTTGTTTCTACCTTAGACAACACTTATTTAAACAATTAATTATAGGAGTATCACCATCACCTTCAATTACCTCTCATACACCTTCAATAGCTTGACCAAAAAGAATAGGGGCTCAGCAAAATGTCTTCTCACCTCTTTGCTTTTGATGACTCTCTCTAGCACCATTCCTCTACTTCCCTGGCCACCAGTGCCAGGTGTTGAAGATTAACATATCGTATCCTTTCCAATCTTTCCCATTTTTCAATTGAGTCAAGCTTTAGAACCCTGCCTATCTTTTCTTCAATCAGATCAACTAGAAAAGCATTGTGTGATATCATCATTGAAATGTTGTACTCTTGTGATAAATCTCTCCTAAAACCATTAGAAAATTAACCTTTTATTATCCAATTGTTTTATTGACTATTGGATCGTGAAAATTCCTATCTTATGCTAACAACTCACTTGAGACTACTAACAACTAATCTTAGGTTTTATCAACCAAATTATTCTGATTAAAGTTTCTAAGATTGGTCCATTGATTCGTGAATTCCATTATTAGGTTTGACCCTAATCTAGAGTATTTATGTTGACCTATCTCTAGGTTTGCAATCAACTCCTTTCAATTATGATAAATCTATTCATACACAAGAGTTTTTCAATCTCTATGTTATGAAATCAGATTATGTACTAATATTCCAAATCTATTAGAATATATATTAGACACATAATCGAATCACAATAGATCAATTAATACAATTGCATTAAATAAAAGAGTTAAAACATATTATAGCACAAACTAGGGTTCATCACACCTAACCACTAACAAGAAGTTTAATTACACATGATAGAAAAAGAAATCAAACATAAACAAGAAGAAAAACAATTAAAAAACAAAGAGTTCATAATTCTAAATCTCCCTTCTTTTCTATCGAATGTTCTTACAAGGTAGAGGTTTGATGTTGTAATCTATTGGATCTATCGACGATTTCTTCGTGTTTTCCACGTTTTTGGATGAATATCCCCCCTTCTGAATGATCTCTATATCTGTAATTGCCTCTATAAGTTTGTTCTCCTATTTTGCCTCCTCTCACTTTATTTTATAGTAATTTTTAGGGTTTCTAAGAGATACAATATGATATACGAGTGTGTACTATATTGTGTATACTCCAAAATCTCCATAATTGCAAATCTGCACAGGCTGAGAGACTTACATGGCTATAGACATGGTCATGTATCCTTTATTTGCTTTAAATCTTCGTTTTATGCTGCATTTTTATATGAAATTTTCATTTTTTTTGTTCGTGAAGACAATTATAACCTATAAATGCACTTGATCGAATTAAATACCAAATATGCAATAAAAGCCTAAAATATCAAATATGAGTGTAAATGTGTTAAAAATAGAAGTAAGAGCTATCTTACATTTTATATGAAATGTTCGAGGGTATGTTAAAAGGAGCAATAGGTATTAATTACCATACATTCAATTGCATCAATGATACAGTTTTATGGAGTAGCGAGAGCGACCAAATACTCCCCTTTTCCCGCTCTTTATTGTCTCCTAAACGCCTCCTAGTCTTTTACCACCGGAATTTAGAAAACACCAGTTAACTCCAATTTTAGTAGTTCTTGCAGATGTTCACACGAAATTTCGAGGTAGGTCATCCTTATCTTCTAAAATTGCTTATTCAATTAAAAAAAGTTGAATTAGAAGAGCTAGGGTTTTCTAATTTGCGTTAAAATTATTTCATGTTTTTCTGTTTTACAATTGCAGATGGAGGCTCTGTACACCAAGCTCTACGATAAGTACAATGCTCTTAAGGTCTCTCGTTCATTCGATAATGTCTAAGAAGCAAATGTCTTAGGATACACACGTCTCTATTACGCAATGTTGTCTTAGTTGCTGGTTGCTACCTTGACTTTTCAGAAAAAGAAGTTGTCCGAGTTGGATGAGATTAATGAAGATCAAGAAGTCAAGTTTATGAATTATGTCTCTGGTAAGCTCGTTTCTTCTCCTAACCAAAAGTCTTGTTGTAGCAATATGAGAAATTAAGTTCAAAAGCCCTTTTCTGGTACAGATTGTATGGATATAACCCAAGTTAGTTGTCTCTTTGTAAGTGTAATTGTATATATATCATTCAATGCAGCTGCAGAAGAGCTGATACAACACTTGAGAGACGAAAATGACAGGCTGCGCACAAAACTGAATGATCCGAGAAGTAAAGTTTCCTCAGTCAGGCATGCATTCTGGTTTCCTTTATGGATTTACCTTATCATTAACGCAAATTTTAACTCACCTGATTAGCAGAAGCCTATAACTTAATGTGATTCACTTTGTTTGCAGATGCAACAATGATGAACGATGTACAGAGTACCACAACTTGTTAACTGCAGAGAACCAAAAGAGTAAGCATATTACGGTTTTTGATAGATAATTTAATATCACAATTCCTTTTATTCTGATTTTGTTTAAGTATATTTTTTTCCATGTCTCTTTGTCTCAATATTTGGATTTTTGTTGAGAAGTATATTTCTTGTGCATATTTTTGGACTTTATATTTCTTCATATATATGTTTTTTTTAATTGCTTTATTGGTTGTATCACGTTGATATATCAACTGAGGTATCATTTGTAACAGACAAGAAGCTTTCTGAAGAAGTTGAGAGACTCCAAAAATTGCTTCAAGATGGGCATTCTTACAATTTGAAGAATAGTGGAAGGGAAAGCCTACAGTTGAATGTGCATGAATCTTCTCAAGATATAACAGGGGCGGAGTCTAAAGGCTCAGTGAGACGACAAACAAGAAAGCGTAGCCGAGCTGAAGCTTGGACAGGCGTAGGCTCAGTTTCTCCCCCTGGCAATCATCAATATGATAAGATCTCCTCCAAGGAAACGTGTCTCCATGAGGATCTTTGCAAAGATCAGCAAGTATGTGTCAAGATCTGATGGTTTTAAAGCAAATAATTTGAACTTCGTGCTTCTCATCTCTAACTATTTTAGTATGATTTTGCAGCCAGAATCCTGTATAGGAATTGTTGATGTATCAGGTAGGTTTAAGTTGTCATGTTCTCCATCTTCTCATATGACAAGTACATAAAAAAAGTTTCATGCTTTCCAGGTGTAGGTGGTGCTAAAAATGACACTTGTTCTGCTAACTGCCCCTTTCGAGCTCTTCTTGAGTGCTTAACAGGCCTGAAATTATCTGCTGTTAATCAAACTGAAGGAATTTGCATCTCAGCTCTGCATGAATCAAGTGGTAATTCATAAATGGATTCCTCAAGTACCTGCAGATGTTTTACATTCTCCTCTTTAGTAAATAGCCGGTTACTTTTCTAATTCTTAAATCAGATTGGTTGATGCTTTCAATTATTTGAAATAGGCATTTTTTTTTCTCAATTTTATTCATGCACTGTGTGTGGAACTCAAATTTTGAAAAATGCAATGATGTGAAAAAAAATAGAATTTCCAGAAGCCAGGTCAAATAGATCATAAGGTTGAAAACGTAACTTGAATTGGTAAAACTATAGCAAGCAGATGGTAATTTTGTCAAGCTATTCAACCTCTTCTTGTGGTTGCATTGTAACTATATTAAGCACAATTATTTGAAAACTTTTCATGTGATTGTTGGGCATACAATTGTTTCCTTTTTGACTTATATATGTTTTAAAAAATGCTTCAAAAGCTAAAGCATCAAGCATGGCCTTGGTTTTCTCTTTTACTGCCATGAGTTTATGTATATCAATACTAAAGACACGTAAGTTCATTATACCTTCTATTTACTAGTTTCTGATTAAGGTTGAATTCAGCATAAGCTATACCTTTTATCCGTTGGTCAATTTTTGGCCAACTACTGAAGTTTAAATTCAAATTTCCTAAAAATATTTTATAGGCTTAGTTTTAGCAATTGTGCCGTGCTTTCTAATATATTCTGATGCGACTCATCTTTTGGACTGTTAATAGATTATGAATTCAGTCTAACATGGGTAAAGAAGGCAGCTGGAGAGGAACAAGAGCTGTTATATCGTTTTTCAAGGTTGGGAACTTTTGAGAGGATAGCAGCGGAGTGGATGAGATCAGATTTGATGTTCAGCATGAGCATGTGTCCAATCTTCTTTGAAAGGATAGCACGTGCGATCAAGCCCTCTCTTCATGTCTCCCGTTAACAGCCAATTGTGTAGTAAATTTCTTTTTTCTTGGGCATTAACTCGACTCAATTTCCAATGCCACCTGTTCCAATTAAATCCATGATGTCAAGCTTTAGGAGATGTAGTTTGGCTTATGACCTATAACAGTCTCTAATGAAAAGAACATTAGAGACTCCCCGCAATGGGAAGGCCATAGAGGGTTTTTTTTCCTGTTGTATAGATTAGATTGATTCAACAAGCCTTCTAAATTGATTGCAATCTACTAACAGATTTTACCAGTAAAACGTGTTGATAACTTATCTTGGGTTGCATATATTCTATTTAATTAGTATGGAAGGAAACTCGAACAAAGTAATATTGTTGGGCTTTAGTACCCAAAAAGTTCATCCGTTCATGAAGCAGTGTTTGAAGTTATGGAATCGAGGCTTTAGATAATTTTATTGGGGAGATTTTTTAGAGACTCATTCTACCTCGTGTTAATTAGCATGTGTAAGCTCACTGCCGAAATTCATTGTAGACTAGTAGAATTAAATTCGTCACTTAATCTGTTACGTGCCTTTTTTAGAACATGTAAATGACCGAATGCTACATATTTTAAAATTTTTATTTCGTGTACACGAAAAATAGAAATTATGAGTTTTCTTACTATAAATAAATAAATTATTATTATTAATTAATAGTTGCTTCATCCGTTTCTAAAATTACTCTTGCCCAGTCTCCTTTTTTATATTGAGATCTTGAGCCTTTGTTGATCTTTAAGATTTTATTACTTTTTAGTCTCTTTTCTTGATTTAGAATATATGTTGTCCTTTTTGTTTGGCTTACTTTAAGTTCTTGGAGATTAGTCCTTCTATGATAGCCTAAAACTTATTTTCAAACTAAATCATGTGTAGATTAACAAAGCTGAAGTATAATTTCGTATCAATTTAGAAGTCTTGTCAACATAATTTAATTGGAAATTTCTCATTTTAAAGCCTTTTAATAAACAATTGACAAATTTTTTTAAGAGTATTATAAATTTTTTTTGGAGAAATTTGTCATACTAGTTAAAAACCTATATATTTTTTATTTCTATGTTAGCAATCATTGGGTTGCTTTATTTGAATGGAAAGTTGAAATATTCAGATATAATATTAGATTTCAATTTTTCCCTTTTTGATGCGAATTTGAGGTATACATTCGGCTAATTATCTTCTCAAATTTCCTTTTAATATGGTAGGTAAGGTGTTGGATGTTTGATGAAAGGGGTGTGAGCTAGCGAAAATTTTAAAGTTATGGTTTTGATAGATATTAAAGCCAAAAGAGCAATTTAGACCTTAACATTTATACCAAAATCTAAGTTGGACCTAACATTTCAGAGCATTCACATTGATCCCTAATGTTTGCAAAATATTCAAAAATTAACACAGTTTGGCCTTTGTCAGTTTAATGCCATATGGAAAAATTTTCCCAACATGTAATTTTTTTAATTTTATAAAAGTGGGACTCACATTGATGACATTTTTTTCATTTTACTTCCATTTAAATGTAACTTATGAAATTTAGCATTCAAATGGAAGTAGGTCCCACTTCTATTTAAACACAGCATATGAAAGCCCGAGTTTCCACTTCCATTTGAGTACAGTGTTTGAAAGCCTATAATAACTTGCTCTGCATCGTTTTGGCTCTTCCCTAATGCATCTGGAATTAGTTCAATACACATTGTTTTGAAGCAACGAACAACAGTATGCACCGTTCTTCCTCTTCTTCTTAAGCGAATAACAATCCCTAATTCAGACATCCCTAATCCTTATCGCCGCCACCACTTGGAACGATTGTTGTTCATGTATCGTCAATCCATATGGAACAATTGCTATTCATGTATCCCTACCACCACCTCCATGTCTGCCATTAAAATCACTTCCTTCACCACCTCCTAAAAAATGAGGATTAATGCCACAATCGCGATGAAAAAGGTGGGACTTTTATTTGTGGGTATTGCATCAATATTGAAAATTCGAGTTTTTGGGTTCTTGGTTTTGAAAATTAAACAATTCAAATTAAGGAATAGTCTCTAATTAAGACGAGGGTTGTGTGAATCAACATAATCAATTTATAGTAACTCAACTTTTCCCATTTTTCTGATAAGTAGTAATAATTAAGAAAGCAGTGCCAAGAAAGAGAGAATTAATTTATTAAAGAGAAAGAGATAATATATAATGTGGACATTTTACTGAATGACCTTATCATCATATGATGCATAAGTTAATGCATGCAATGTATATTCCTAACGTAAGTAAACATCAATCTCCCTAGTAAAGATAAGAAAGATACTATGGCATCCAATATTTGTAAACCTTCCCTTTAAAACGGGGGCATTTTTTTGCCTCTTCAAAACAAATGCTAATTAGGTTCCCTTATAAATGTCAACAACTCTCTATTATCGATCAAATGACCAAAGCAACTATTAAACCCTAGGGAGAAATAAACCCCCAATATTAAGCCTTATGTTAGATGAGTTTCCAACACCTTTCTGTCATAAGTAAAGCAATTGAGTTCTATCCTAAACATGATTTTATCTCTTTTTGTTTGATGATATACTTTTTGTATCCATTCCATTATATTAGATCGTTGTGTTTCATTATAATGTGAGTTAAAAAGGATTAACATCTATTATCAAAATTGTGAGTTGAAGGTGTAGTTAAAAAACAAATGATTTTTAGTCTCTATTTTTAAATTGCATAGCATATATATGGAATTGATTATGGGGTTTCCTTGCTTTTTAGTCTCTACTTTATTTCTAGCAATAGAAGAAATGTATCATTAAGGTGATTTGAAGTAAAGTATATTGGTTTGTGCCATGAAATTGTTGGGGTGTTCTATTTGAGAATTTCTAGCTAAGTTTTGTTGTAAATGCACATGTTTTATCCATATGATCCCAACCTCAACTGCAAAGTTAGGGAAATACCCTAGAAAGTTGCATATTATAATTAGTATAGGATTCCAATTGTTTCCTCTAACCGCTCTTTCTACTTTTGGTTGCTTGGAAAGATTAGCTATGAGTGTTATTAAATTGGAAACCATAAATAAGGGGTCTTGTTGATGTCACATTTCAAACTAAAATCAAGAACTTTTCTGATTTATAATGATACAATTGATGTATGGCATATGATAAAAAGAAATGAAGTGAATGGGTGAATAACTCCTTTTTGTCTTGCGAGTTTATGTTTCAAGATTAGTTGATTAGGAGAACTAAGAGAATTAATATAATTTTGTAGTGACTACCCAAAGATATGGACACGATGTCTTCAACTAACACTATATTAAATTAAAATAATGATTATCTACTATGTTATTATGTTTTAAAAGCTCCGTAGAGTGATAATAACCCATGAAGAAGTTTTTATGGATGCCCCAAATATCCTGTAAGTTTATGTTTCGATAAGGTAAAATTGTTTATATATATGTTTAATTTTTGTCTTATTAATTATTAATTTTCTTTTATATTAGAAGATGTGATTTATTTAAAGTGGTACAATGCAAAATTTAGTGAGAGAGTTGTTGAATTAATTCATAAATTTAAGAAAAAGTTAGGTATATTCAAGAAAGAGGCTCAACGAACCATAATTGAATCACGTACAATATTGAAAATTAAGGAGCAAATAAAGATAATGAAAGAAGATAATGTTTTGTTGACAAAAGAGACAAATAAGTTTAAATTTGGTTTAGTTATTATCGTAATATAAGGTTTTGTACTTATGGAGAGTGTTATAATATGATTTGTTATGGGCAAGTGGATCTAAATTGTAGTATTTTGTTTGAAAGTTGAATTATAAATAATGAAAAATCCCCATTTCAACTAAGTTGTAATATATTGTGCATTGTGTTTTGTCTTTATTGTTTTGTTATTCATGATGTTGCCTTACTGAAGCCTAATTAATAGTTACAAAAATCATCAACAAGTATATACAATTGGAGCAATATATATGAAAGTGATTATATAACAATAAATAATTGAAGCAGTATATACAAAAGTGATTATATAATAATAAATAGTTGGAGCAGTGCAAACAAAAGTGATTATATTACTAAAGTTATTATATCATAATCCATCTATATACAAAAGTGATTGGATCTATTTGTCCATACGTTGAATGTATTAACGAAAGTTCCAACAATACATAGACAACATTACTATAAAGTTTGCAAATCAACCATAATGCTTCCCTCATTTGCACTTGAATGAGAAGGTTGATCATGTACTGGTTGATTTATTGATGGTCTCCTCCTTATTGCTTTAGTTTATAATTGTTGAGAAGTTATACTAGGTTGTCCTTTGAACCTTAGACCTTTTGGTTCGTAAGACAACTTGAATGAATGTGAATCAACTTTTCCAAACTTCCCTTTAATACTATTCGAAGAGCGAACAACCTATAAAAAACATGTTGTTAAAATTTTTCATTTGAGAAAGTAATGAATAATGTCATGAATGGTCATATACTCACAATATTGCTTTATTGACTTGCTACAACAATATGTTTAACTTGTAAAGAGACCTCGAAGATGACCTAATAAATATCACTCAAAGAATTTCATAAATTATCATTAGATATATGACACAATACATAGCAATGAAAGAATGTTTTATACCTATAGAGATTGCTGAGTAGATTGAGTTGAGCCTTCATTCTTACATTTTCTAGCATTATGGCTAAAATTGCCACATTTTTAACATTTTTGTATTTGACCCTTTTAAGTCAATTTATTTGTAATTTTTAACTTAACAAGCTTGCTTACTCCTATCCTTTTAGTTGTTTCAGGTCTTCCTTACATAACTCTTTTAGGTGGGGGTTTATTACTTCTGCATCAATAGTAAGCTAGAAAATTGGACCGCTAATAGGTTGCAACATATGTGTTAGAGTAGTGCCCTAAAGGCAATCGCCTTTAGCGCATTTTGTACAAAGTTGTGTACATTCTTTATAAATAAATA
>JANPWT010000008.1:40195258-40211841 GCA_024678245.1 Erythroxylum densum | reverse complement strand
AAGGTTCAACACCGGCTCTCGAGGTGGTCAGCTAACCTTTTATCACTCGCCGGCAGAATCACGCTGATTCAGTCTGTCATTGCAGCTATCCCCGTTTACACGAAGTAGACGGTCCCCCTAACGCTTTAATTATGCAGTGACTTGGAGAAAATCATGCGTCAATTCTTGTGGGGGCACGACACCTGATCAAAAGAAGATTAACCTGGTCAATTGGGATATAGTGTGCCTGCCAAAAGAGATGGGGGGTCTTGGAATTCACAAAATTAGGGAAACCAATGATGCCTTACAGGCTAAACTCGACTAGTCGATGGTTTCGAAACCAAAAGCGTTATGGGTTCAAGTGCTATCCAATAAGTATAAATTTGATGCTAACAATCTTCCCCTTTTCTTTGATGATATAAGTAGATCGATGATCTGTCAAAGTATCAAGGCGACGTGGCCTCACGTTTGGCAAGGAATGAAATGGATGATAGGGGACGGCACTCGAACCAAATTGTAGTTCGATTCATGGGTCGATAACTGGGATCCTCTTTTACCACATGCGGTGGCCCCAATCCATCCAGGATTTATTGACTACCGGGTGCACCACTTTATAGACACTACTAGTAACTGGAATTGGGCTGCTTTTCAACACCTGCTCCCTCCGACGATCTACATGGCTATCGCAGGTATCCTTCCGCCGAAGCCGTTCCTAAGGCCGGATAAGCTTATTTGGGGCTGCACGGATAACAGACATTTCACGACGGCATCAGCTTATTCCATGATCGTACACTATAAGGAAGCTATGAACAATGCAGACTGGAAGACTATTTGGCAGTGGCAGGGTCTACAACGAATCCAAGCATTTCTTTGGCTTCTATTGCAAGATAAGCTTCTTACAAATCAACAGCGGGTTCACATAAGTCTCGCTTTGGATACAAATTGTTACCATTGCCACCTCGAAGAATCCTCTCTGCATGTAGTACGAGACTGCCCTAAGGCTCGCACATTATGGACCAGGTTTCTCCCACAGGTTATCACTTCATAGTTTTTTTCCATTTACACCAAAGAGTGGCTCCTAAAGAACCTCCACATACACACCAATTGGTAGGGGGATTCGACTGGGCTACTATCTTTGGCACAACATGTTGGTTTCTCTGGTTCTGGCACAATAAGGCCCTCTTCAAGGATAACTTCTCCTGGCTGATTTCGCCAGAGCATCAGGTTATAGAATTTGTATACCATATTCACATGGCGGTAGTTTGGCAACAAAGAACTCGGATGAGCAATTGCACTCGTCGGGAACTACTCAGCGGTTGGAGCAAATTTCCTCAGGGATGGGTAAAATTAAATACAAACGGGGCCACCAAAAGCTCATGCACTTCGGCCACAACAGGTGGCTTGCTGCATGACAGTTCTGGCGCTTGGTCAGGAGGATTCGTCCAAAAGTTGGCTAGTGTTCCTCGGTTACGGCTGAACTTTGGAGTATGCTCTCTGGCCTTAATCTAGCATGGTCCCTGAGGTACCGTCATTTAGCATTAGAAGTGGATTCGAGTACAGCGACCGACATGCTTTCTTCTCCGGCACAAGCTATGTCCTTAAACCCTTTAGTATTGGGAATTAATGAATTGTTGTCCCGCAACTGGGTTGTTAAAATTCGGCATATTTAGCGAGAAGGTAATCAGAGTGCGGACTAGCTTGTAAATTATGCAGAACAATTCTCGTTAAGGATCACTACTTTCGAGCACCCACTTAGAGGATGCATACCTATCCCATTAAAAGATGAGTCGGAGGTCTGTCATCGGAGAGCATCCATGTAATTTGTAATGTTTTGCTTCCTTATATTTAAAAAAAAAAATTCAGCAAGCCCTTGACTTCAAATCCTTAAATAACTACAACACAGGAGTTGAGTCTAAGTTAAAACGACGTCATTGTTTGCACAAACTATTCAAAATTAGTAAGCACGTAAAAATGCACAAGCGCTCAAAAACATTTTTTGCACAAAATATTAAAAATTAAACATTTATTTATTAGATGGAAAACAGCAAAGATAAGCCTCTCCTTTTTCGCAGGCTGCCTCAGCTTCCTCTAAAATCCTAAATCGCACGATAGAGGAAAAACCAACATTGTCACCAATAGCCCAGCCCTTGGAGGTTCACATATATGATAGATGACCGTTACAAGAATAGTAAATGCTCAGAGCAATCACTAATGTGCCATAGTCACAAATATCTTTACGCTGGAGATACTAAGATGCACAAACAAAGGCTATGCTTGGACGATTTTAGAAGGGGCGGCTTTCAGGATCATAAAAACTGGCAATCAGAGCTATAAAAATCCATACCATTAGGATGCTAATTACAGCAGTTCTCAACAGTTGGTCCCACTCATTATCCATGACAATATCAGTCTGATAATTCGGACTTGGCAAGGACAGATCATCTCCACCATCACTAAGATGCTCATAATCTATTTCCATTGTATCTTCTCTGAAATCTGCATGCCGGGTTGCATGAATGCTAGTGGTTGAGCATATCTTACAGGCACAATTGCCACCAAGATATGATGGGAGTTGCTGAAGGTACTCGGATAGAACCCTGTGATACATCCTCCCTTCAATTCTTAATTTCTTACGGGTGACTGGTTTCAGAACCTGAATGGGAAAAGCAAAATGCACATGAGACAGCACATGTAGGCAACTTTTAACCGAAGAAGACGCAATCTTCCTTCCCACTAAACCCAAGAAAAAGAAACAAAGGGAAACAAAGAGCATGAGACCATATGCTTACTTGAATAAAAGTCTGAGCAATGACTCGCACAATTGGAGGAAGTCGTATAACAAGAAGATGCCCAAGTCGGTTAGGGAAGTTCTCTTGCAAAAGAGTACAACAGGATCTCATCATTTGCATTGGAATTCTCAATGGGGTGATTCCATCACAATCTACAAGGACCATGATTTGAGGATTCTCTTTGTCAACTAAATGCAGGATTCCATGTTCAACCTGCGATACTGGATCATTGCATATCCATATTTGTTATTAAAAACTGAACATAGCACAAAAAGAAGTTTAGGGATGCAAATGAAGGAACATAAAATTTTCCCCAAGACCATATGCTAAAGGCTAGCATCAAAACTCCAAATTTGACACCAAGAACAACTGTGAAGCTGGTACTAACAGCTTCTTCATACCATCCTATCATTGAGAGCACTCTTAATTCATTATATAACGGATAGTAGCTGCAAAAATAGCCTCTCCAACATAGAAAGGAGGAAAAATTATACTAGCCTAAAGCAGCAATGCTAGAGCTACTTGCTTTTACAAACATATTAATAGCTATTTGGATGAACTGCTGCATTACTTGCATAGATATGAACCAGATATTAGACTCCTCAGCATTCATTCCTTGCTCTCCTGAATAAGATAATGCTTTGACCAACTTATCTTCTTTTTACATGCACCGAAAACAGCCTTTGTATTGAGAATATGAAGAGGAGAACCAGTAATTTCTTCAAAATCAAATCTATAAGCAGTAATTTAATCACCAAAGGAAGAAGACTTACTGACTGCTTGAGCAAAACGAGGTCTTGCATCAGATGACAAGTCAAGACAGGCTTGTCCTAATCGTATGATAAGGCAAGGTCGGTTCTCCAAATCAAATCCATGCCAGAATACCATACTTGTCCACATCTTAAGCTCTTGTTCTGATAGGATTCTATAAGTCTCTCTCCATCGGATTGTCTTCTTAATTGAAGATAACAAGTATGAAAAATCCCCATTGGCAGCAGTAAAAAATCTTGAGAGCTCATCATCATCAATTCTGCAAAAGGTCTATGTCATGATCTGCTGCATCATGGCTGTACAATGGTTTCCAAACTAGCCACAAAAGTGAGGACTAGGCCTCAGCAAAAGAAAACAAAGGCCAACAGCTTGGGAATAATTATATGACTAATGAAACTATCGAATCATAGAAATCTCTATCAAAGGAAAGAATCAGAGAAATCAAATTAATGTTAAAGGGTTAACTCTGTGTCTGTGGCTACATGGAGCTACCCCTTTGAGCTGAATTAAGGACAACAAGTAGATAGGTGCATATACCAACTTTGGATTGGCCTAATGAAAGTGAAATTGTATCCAACACCCATTTTTTTCATCTCCGCTGTTTTACTTCCTTGTGGAATATCTAATAGAAAAAAGGGAAATTGACATCTTAGAAATTTGTTGGTTACTGCATATACGTTTTTTAGTACCCCCAGAAAAACTTTCTGGCTTGAACTTTGGTTCTGGACTGAACTTTAATCCAGCTTTGTTCTTCCTACCTACCAAATACATAAATGTTAATACGCATGCATCTAGTTAACAATATAGAAAGGGAGCATTCGATGTTTAAAGTCAAATTCATTTGACAAAGAAATTTGTTATTCAAATTAGGTTAATGGAAAAATTATGAAAATACAGAGAGAAAAGGAAAAGAAGGGAGAGGGAGATTAACCTAGAGAGGGAAAAGAAACAGAGTATTATGAAACCAAAGCTACAAGGCTATACAGGAAAATCAAAAACTGCATATAATTTTCTCAAATTTGGGATACAGGAAAAGTGCTCATCATTTTATAAGGAAAAACCTTCTCTCAAATGTAGAAAAATCGAGCATTTGAACATAAATTTCAATTTTGCATTTTCTATGAGATGTTTTTCAAGAATTACCCAGTTTTATTGATGCAAATACCTTAAAGTTTATAAGCCAAGTAAAAGAGAACAGATGGTGGAATATATTGTTCTTGTTACTTCTCACATAAAAATGTAGAGTTGTCATATTTAATTTATACCAAGTTTTCCTTGCTACATAGAAATTAATAAGTTGTTTATATTGTCCTTAGGATGTTTAGGACTTGCACTTATTTAAAAAGAAAAAATTCTTATTAGAATAAAATAATGTCATGGTAGATTGCTAGGGATTGATTGTAATTTATGCATAAGTTATAGGCTTAGTCAACTCCATAAAATAGGAAAATTAGCTGTATGATTTTTTCCTTTTTTAGCATCTTGTACTGCCTATAAGATCTGTACATGTACACTATTCAAAATATAGAATACCATTTTTTTCTCCGTACGGTATCAGAGCAGGAACTTAATCCCTAAAACTCCCCTTCACGAAAAAAATTCTTCCAGGACTTATTTCGTGGAAAGATTGAAACCCAAGCCCCTCACAATGTCAAAAGTTACTTCTAAACCAGCCCCTCTTTTCTCTAGGGTTGTTGAAAATCGTGGCCTCACCTCTGCCTCCCATTCTATCTCGATAACCACCAAACATCTCCATGGAGGCAATTTCCTACGTTGGCCCCAATTAGTGCAGATGTATATTCGGGGGAGAGGAAAGATTGGGTATTTGACTAGTGATAATAAGGCACTAGATGTGAAGGTCCTTTGCAACTTGGGATGTAGGAAATTCCATGGTTATGGCATGGATTGTTAATTCCATGGATGAAGACATTACTTCAAATTATATGTGTTATTCAAGTGGCAAGAACTCTGGGATAATATTCACCAGATGTATTCGGACCTTGTATAATCAATCTCAGTCGGACCTAGTATAATCAATCTCAAGGTGTATAAATTGAAACTGAAACTCGGGGAAACTAGACAAAGGGAGACAATGTCACCAAATATTTCAATATCCTGAAAAGAATATGGCAGGATCTAGATGATTTCAATGACTATGAATGGAAATCTTCGGATGATTAGACAATCACCACAAAAAAATGGTAGAAAATGACCGCAACTACATATTTCTTGCTGGGCTGAATATAGAATTTGACGAAGTAAAGGGAAGGATAATTGGTCGTGGTCCTCCTCCTTCACTTGGAGAAGTATTTGCTAAGTCCAAAGGGAGGAAAGTCGTTGGAATGTTATGCATGGTAAGGAGTCTGGGGCATCAATTGAAAATTCTGCCCTGATTGTAGCAGCAAATGCAAGCAGAACAGTCCACAAGGGTTAAACAGCCAACAATCAGCATAGAGCAGAGGACAAGCCATGGGTATGGTGTGATTTCTGCAAGAAACCTTGCCATACATGTGAGACTTGCTAGAGAATTCATGGCAAACCTGCCAATTGTAGAGTAACAAGTTTGGACATAGAATTGCTCGTGCAAATGAGGCTGATTCAAGTCCCTTTAGTAAAGAACAGATGGATCATCTCCTTAGGCTGCTAAAGACCAATTCCCTTTCTAGTAATCCTAATGTTTCTCTTGCTCAAACAGGTAGAGAATCTAATGCCTTTTCCTGCCATTTTACTTCCGCACCTTGGATTATTGATTCAGGTGCTTCAGATCACATGACAAACCTTCCTCATGTTTTTCATTCGTACTCACCTCGCTCTAGTGATAAAAAGGTCAAAATTGCAGGTGGAAATTTCTCATTTATTGCAGGGAAAGGATCTATAAAAATTTCTGAAAAAATCATCTTTAAATCTTTTCATGTCCCTAATCTTGCGTGTAATCTCTTATCAATGAGTCAACTATCTAAAGATAATTGCCATGTTATTTTTTTCCAATTCTCACTGTGAATTTCAGGACATGAACATGGGGATGATGATTGGCAGTGCTAGAATGGTGGATGGTTTTATTACTTTGATGAAAACCTTCTCAAGAATAAACAAGGTCAAATCTTGAGTACTAGTATGAGTTCTCTTTCTGCTTGTGAAAAAATTATGATTTGGCATCTTACATTAGGACATCCTAGCTTTTCATATTTGAAATACTTGTTTCTAGATTTATTTAAAAATGTGGATTGTTCATCTTTTAAATATGAAAATTGTCTTTTATCAAAATGTCATTGTTCTACTTACAATTCAAAACCATATTGTGCCTCAAAACCATTTAGTTTGATTCGTAGTGATGTATGGGGTCCTTCAGGAATCGCCACATATTCGGGGAAAAGAAATGGTTTGTAACTTTTATAGATGATCACACTCGATTCTATTGGATATATTTGATAAGTGATAAATCTGAGGTAGAGAATGTTTTTAAAAACTTTTTTCATATGATTGAAAACCAATTAAAAAATATATATATAATTCATTCTAGTAATGTTTTTTGGGGAATTTACATCAATCTACTTGTATTGACAGTCCGTAACAAAATGGCATTGCAGAAAGAAAAAATAAACACTTACTTGAAGTTGCACGTGTTATTATCTTTTCAATGAATGTACCTAAATACTAATGGGGGGATGCAATTTCAACAGCCTACTCATGTGTTAAAATATACACCCCCTTTAGAGTGTTTTAAAAAAATTTATTCGGAATGAGACTCTTTTCTGATTTACCCTTAAAAATTTTTGGGTTCATCGTATTTGTCTTCGTACCTATCAGACTTTGATCTAAACTTGATTCTAGGGCAGAAAAATGCGTGTTTATTGGATATGCACCAAATAAAAAGGGATATAAGTGTTATAATCCTCAAACAAAAAGTTTTTTGTAAGTATGGATGTCTCTTTTGTTGAAAGTCAACCATATTTTTAAAAAAATTGTCTTTAGGGAAAGATAGGAAATGAAGATCAGTTTTGGAAAACATCTATTCCACTGCCTAACATGTTTTTTCCCAAACACAATAATGAAGAAGAGGAAAGTACTAATCTATCAATGTCAAACATAGATGATTTACAAACAAAGGGAGAACTACTAGGACAGGAACATGTTAATCCTAGCTCAGAGCTTCGTGTTTATGCTAGGAGACATACTCATCAAAATAAAGATCTATCCACTACTTTAGTGCAAGACCAACCACTATCTTCGGGCGATGGTTCATCCAACACTTCAGGTAATTTTGATCCATTCCTTTGACAAATCCAACTCCTACTATTGTTAATCTTGATGTACCTATAGCACTTAGAAAGGGAGTCGAATTTGTACCAAACATCCAATTGCTAAATATGTGTCTTACCATCGACTTTCTACTTCTCATAAAGCCTTTACCTCAGATATCTCTAATTTTTTTTATCGCGAGAACCATTTAAGAAGCCTTAGATAACTCGGATTGGAATTTAGCAGTTTTAGAAGAAATGGATGCTTTGTAAAAGAATGGGAGTTGGGATATAGTTGATCTACCAAAGGAGAAGAAACTGGTAGGATGTAAATGGGTGTTTACAATTAAGTGTAAAGTTGATGGTAGTGTAGAGAAATACAAGGTACGGTTAGTGGCAAAAGGATTTACACAAACACATGGTATTGATTACCAAGAGACCTTTGCCCCGATTGCAAAAATTAATTCAATTCATGTCCTGCTTCCATTAGCTGTTAGCTTTGACTGGCCTTTACATCAATTATATGTAAAAAAATCATTCCTTAATGGGGACTTGGAAGAGGAAGTTTTCACGAGTCTACCACCTGGTTTTGAGAAAAATCTTGGTGAAGAGAAAGCGTGTAGGTTGAAGAAATCACTATATAGACTCGAACAATCTCCTAGAGCATGGCTTAAGCGATTTGGAAAAACTGTAAGGGCCCATGGATACACGCAAAGTCAAGCAAATCATACAATGTTTTATAACATTCAAAAGAATGAAAATTTGCTATTTTGAATGTTTATGTTGATGACATTATTTTAACAGGTGATGATCTTGATGAACTCAAAAGACTCAAGAAGGCCCTTGCTGAAGACTTTGAGATCAAAGACTTGGGAGCTTTGAAGTACTTCCTAGTAATGGAGTTTGCTAGATCTAAAAAAGGTATCTTTGTCTCTCAAAGGAAGTATATACTAGATCTTCTTAAAGAGACAGGTCTACTAGGATGTAGGGGGCTGAAACACCCATTAACCCCAATGTGAAACTTCAACACGTCAAAACAAAAGTGAAGAATAGAGAAAAATTTCAGAGATTAGTTGGTAGAATAATTTATTTGTTGTATGATCATCCAGACATAGACTTTAAATTGAGTATGGTAAGCCAATTTATGCACTCTCCGGGTCCAGAACACTTTGTGGCCATGTATAGAATCCTAAGATATTTAAAGAGTGCACTAGGGAAGGGCTTACAATTCGAAAGGAATGGTCACCTACAAATTGAAGTATACACAAATGTAGATTGGGCTGGAAGTAAAATGGATAGAAGGTCAACATCTGGATATTGTACTTTTACTGGAGGTAATCTTGTTACTTGGCGAAGCAAAAAGCAGAATTTTGTGGCAAGAAGCAGTGCTCAAGCCAACTTTAGATCAGTTGCTCATGGAATTTGTGAAGTGTTGTGGATTAAAAGGATCTTAGATGAATTGAAGGTCATAAGTATTTCTCCCATAAAGGTGTACTGCGATAATAAAGCTACAATCTCAATAGCTCATAATCCTGTTGTCCATGATAGAACCAAGCATGTTGAGGTAGACAAGCACTTCATTAAAGAAAATATAGAGAATGGACAGATTTGTATGACTTATATACCTACTGGTGAACAGGTTGTAGATGTTCTTACAAAAGGGCTGCCTAAGAAACAATTTGAGAAGTTGATTGGCAAGCCGGCTATGGAAGACATGTTCAGACCAGCTTGGAGGGAAGTGTGGAAAAGATCTACTGCTGATACTTAGAATCGTGTCAGATTCTTAGGATTGATGAGTTGTAATTTGCGCATAAATTATAGGCTTAGTCAACTCCACGAAATAGGAAAATTAGTTGTATGATTTTTTTCCCTTTTTAGCATCATGTACTGCCTATAAGATCTGTACATGTATATTATTCAAAATATAGAATATCCTTTTTTCTCCATAATTAATTATATTTTGAAAATCTTAATTTGAATTGTTTTGCTATTAGGATTAGGGCTCCAAAAATTTTTCTGTATACATGTAACGCCTTGATGAAAGATTTTTAAGTTGTCAAACTAGAAGATATAATTCTTTTTTCTAATAATGATTCTTAAATCCTAGATTTATTTATAGTCTTTTCATCCTAGGGTTAATTCCTAATTTTTTAATCTTAGGAGTGATTCCTAAACTATCCCTTTTCTTGTGTTCTTTATGCAGACCTGAAGTTTCAGAAGTCCATACCAAATTTTCAGACCTGAAACTCAAATTCCAGAAACTAAACAAAAATCCAGCAACCCAGACTTTCTAATTGTCATGAGTTTTATTAACTAGTTGAAATATCTTCTATTTGTTCAACACCATTTCTACAACTAAATAGGCCCTTCGAATTTCTGAATAGATAGAGAAAATCATGAAACATGCAGGATGGATAAATATTATTGAATACCTTTCAGGTAACAAAATCCCTTGATTTTCTAACTCTTTGTGGAGTTGCACCAACCAATTTTCAGAGGCTACACATTGAGGCACCTCATCACTCCTGTAGATCGCATGAAACTCATGAAGTTTTGTAATAGTATGATTAACATTAACTCCTTAAATACCAAATAAGATAAGGTAGCACAATCTTAAAGTTCAAATATGGGAAAAGCATTTAAAGCTAACTGCAAGAAGAAAATTGGATCAGCAAAAACTCAATAAAGTAAGTCAAATTAGTAAGATATCAAAATTAGCTCTTAAAACTTACATAAACTTGCCAACAAGTATGCAAACCAAGCAAAATTCAATATGAAAGAGCAAACCTAAGTTTAACTTTATCTAGCTATTAGAATTGTTAAACTCTCAAACTAAAGAGGAATAATAAATAAGGAATATATACAAGAATATTTCCCTAACTCAAAGTTTAAAAATTTTGGGTTGAGTTATAGTAATCCTATTATATATGAACCACTCCGACGAAATAGAAATTTACAAAAATTTAACATGTTATCAAATTCACCCTAATTTGTTGATTGACTTTCCTACAGATGTCTGGTCTTGCAAACTTCACGCACTAGATGTAGAATGATCCCAATAACCCAAAGTCTTAAAGTTTTTGGAGAAGATATCGTATATGAACCACTCCTCTCTTAAGTGGAGAATTATGAAAATTTTAGCACTAGCCATTAAAAATTTATATGAAGTCAATGAAAGATAACTAGGAAATATTTAGTAAGAAAGCATGTCAGATATCCAATACCAAATTACCATATGATGGTTAGTCCAAGTCATCTAACATGCGTCATAGACATCCCTTCTGAGCTAGTGAAGGAATGATGTTTGTCTATAGAGAAGTTTTAGAAAATCTAGGAATCAAGGTCCCAGTGCATTGCAAAGTTCTAAATTACCACAAACTTTATAAGAGTGAAAGAATTTTAAGTATACTTGGGAAGAACGAAACAATCAAGTAGGAAGCAAATATGAAAAGTGCCAAATCCCTCCCTAGTTAATGACCAAGTAGCTTAGCAATTAGCCATACAACAAATTTTGGTTTGTACAATAGAGATAATTTTAAGAGATTTTGATTCCTAAATCCTATAAAAATCCGAGTGGATCTACTTTCAAACAGACACAAACTACACTTGGAGCTAATAACAAATTTATACTTGTGACGAACAAATACATCATTACATGATACCAACAAAAGTAATATGTAAAACAAGTTCTTCTATAAGTTGAATATGTCAATTCAATCATTCTAACAAGGAACCATCATACGTACTTTTTTCTCAAAATATAATCACACATTTTTTCATCAAAGTATTCAAGTGGAAAAACTGTATGGACATCGTAAAAACTTAGAGAAAAAGCCACTATCTGCATTCACAAATCAACTGTCATTTTTTCATAAATAGAACACATAGAATACATTGTCTCAGACAACATTATAAGTGTTATACCTTTCATCATTCGTAGAAGGTGAGTGAGAATGTGTCTCTGAATGATCACTCGAATCACTAGCAAGGTCTGAGGTTTCAGTATTGAAATTATGTTCATTAGAGAAGGTTGTTGCAATGGATAGGACCAATAATGGTCTTGAGAACATCTGGAATCATGCGATAAAGTAAGCATATAAGATAAATGTCACATGTATAGGAGTTAAAAGACATTTCAAAGCAATTGCTCAACGTGGATAACTAGTGGGTAAGTTTTAACCATTAATCTCTGGTAGAGAAAATTTAGGACAAATCCTATGATAATGTAGGATATTTAGCAATTGAAGTGTGTAATAGCCTATGGCCGGAAAACAGTCAATTACATGGCAATAGTTTCTGTGAATTAAAGAAATTAACGATATGGCATTGAAGTGAGATAAGCACTAAGATGCATGACAGCAAAATATTTACATAGATCATGACTAACTAATGAAATAACAATTGACTAAAATATAGTTGAATTTGTTATACACTTGTCCAGGAGAAAAAACAGTATCTCGGCTAAAACTGATTTTAGGATGTAGGAAAACAAATAGCATAAGATGAGCTGCAAAATAACATCAATGGTTGTCATGTAATGAAAGGTTAACAGAATTAAGGTGAGGTTTGGATGCAAGAATCACAAGCATAAGTGGCTCAATAGCAAAGAAAAAATATTAGGATTTGTTAACAGATAGTTAACGCAGTTCTCCTTAAATATCACTGACCCATTTCGATCCTGGATTTTTGAATTCCAATTCTGGTTTTAATGAAATTAGTATCCCAATTCCAATTCACAAAGTTGAAACAAAATTTCATTACTTCAATAAAGCCTGAGTTTTTTTTTTTATAATTACAATTTCTTACTTCTAACCTAAGAATTGGAATCATGTCAATTATGTCTGAGTACCTTCAAATAAGATCAAGAATTGGGATTCCAATTCTATGCCATAGATAGACAGAATTGAAATTGACAGCCTCAATCCATCCTAATTTTAATTCTGAAGGCTCTTGGGAAAACATGGCACACGTAAAAGGGTACAAAATGTTTTCCACTTCAATAAATGATAAAAATTCGTAAAAAAAATAGTTAAAACTGTGGTTTATTAACAAAATGTTTTTATCCCTCAACTCAAATCCAAAACTGCCATACTGAAACAATGTAAAGAGGTGCAATCAATAATGAAGGGGTATCCTAGTTATTAGAGGCTGTCAGTCCTCTCTCGTATAGTTAGGGCTGTGTTACAAATAAAAAATTAACTCAGTTTGTTGTTCGTTGCTATCTAGCCCTTTGGTCAGCATGCATGTTTCAGTTAATATTCCAGGCACAAGGGAAAGTAAGAGTAGCTTTTATGCACCTAAAAATGAGTCAAGAAGCCAATTTGATTAGAAAATAACAGAATACCAGCTCCAAGAAGAAAGGCCACACGTATCTTTAACGCTAAAGTTACCACAGTTTATTTAATTCATAAATCAGAAAGTGTTAATACGTAAATCTCAGTGATTCCGCAGATAGCCCTCCAGCTTCTTTGTGAAGGATACACTTAAAAGTTGAATTAAGAAAGAAGAGAACATGTATCTACCCAAAAGATTCTAGTTTTTACATAATCATGGAGCAGCTAACAAATACTAAGCGTTTCATAACTGATAGCAATAAATTTAAGAACAACCTGCACGCCTTCTATGAATCCCTTGAATGGAACCCATTTCTGAATCCACTTTAAAGGTGGGTAGCAAAGAAACTGCAACACCTGGATACCGCGCCAGACAAGTGGACACTTTGATTTAGAAATCCTACGAACTGTTTCTAGTGCTGCAAGTTTGAGTAAAAACAATGCCGCGTTGCCAAATGCACCACCACTGTTTATGCCATGGCTTAGTGAAGTTATACGCTTATATGCACTTTGAGGAAATCCTTCAGGACCAGTGGTCAGTAGATTTCTCCGATAAAACTTTTTACTATTAACAATGGGTGTATGCTTAGAATTCCTAGTTGAACCAGACGTGATCAATGATTCATCCATGGAAATTGATTGTCTAAGGTATGCATTCACATCCACAGTCAACTAGGAATGTCCTGAACCATTACCAGCTCCTGTCACTACAAACAACTAAATCCGGAAGAGCCATCCTGCAAACAGCAAAATTAAGATCATCGCATTAAGAATGGCAGTATTAAATTGCGTTGCCTCTTTAGTCCCCACATCAAACTAAAGGACCACGCAAATCGCTAAACATGAGGCATGATTAAACTTAAAATTTGGTTAATGAAATGAAATACAATTCGACACTATTCTTAGAAAAGAAAAAAGAGAATATTTTCTATTCACATCAAAATACAGAAGTTATCGGAATCAATAAACAAACGTCTACATTCCGGAAGATCAACAAGAAAACAAACCAGAGGATTGTGGAATACGATGGATCTCTGACCTCTAACGGAAGGAGTTGGTGGCTGAATGGAGTAGGCTCTTAGGAAAGTAGCAATTTGTGTTTGGACTCCGTATAAAATCGATTAGCTGTCATTTTCTGGTAGCTTCAGTCTTTTGATTTGCGACGGAAGAATGAAAAGTTGGCTGCGTTAAGGTAAGGCGTTAAGGTTTTTACGTCGTCGTCAAATGTAACAGCGGTAAAAACATACAAAAAACAAAAAGGCTTTGACGCGTGTAACAAACAGTGGACTGGACCGGATGCCTAATTAATTCCACTTTGATGACAAAAGATGAAACAGTTGAACCGTTCCTCACCTCATGTGCAATCATTCATTTCAAATCACCTCATTTCTATAATTTCTTCTATTTATTTAATCATATTTTAATAATATTAATAATTTTGATCTATTTGGCCAAAATGAGTAATTGATATTCATTTTAAATCATAGTAACAATTTTGTAAAAGCATATTCAAAAAGTTAAATAAAACTAAAATAAATTCAATTAAGTAAATGCGTAATAAGAACTAAAAACTATAAAAGGTCAATCAAAGAAACTATTTAGATAAGGATTACATGAAATAAGCATTAGTTACAAACTTTTCTTTTCTTTTTGAAAAATGAAATGTATTAAAAAGCACCAATGCAAATGTGAACCAAAGTCACCTATAACAAAACTTCATAAAAATATACGTCATTTGCAACAAATAAGCAACAAAAGAGAAAGCTAGGTTACCTTGAGAGATAGAAATGAAAACTAGTTATAGAAAGTTATATGGAACGGATTCTTAAAGAAAAGGAATTAAGGGAGTGCTCCTAGAGGCGTCACTCTGGTGTGGGATCGTGGATATCGGCGAGTAGTAGTAGAAGTGGACTCGCTGAAGGTTATTAACATTCTCTCCTCATCCAATAGCGTTACGTCTGACATTTATCTTTGGTAACAGGTATCTAAAGGTTGATTCATCACGCATTGGAGGTTCAACTATAGCATATCCATCGGGAAAAAAACTAATGTGTCGATCACCTAGCTACTTTAGCTTCTCGATGGAGGCCAGGGCTGCAGTATCTTCAGGATCTTCTGATGATTGTTCGGGACTTACTCTATCATGATATGATCGGAGCGCTTTATCCTCACATTCTACGTTAGGGGGTGACATGGGTCGAGAGTTTTTTTAGTATTTTTTTGGTTTTTTTCCCTTGTAAGAACCAAAAAAATAGAAAAGGGATTAAGAAAGTTTTCATTAGACTCCTATATCATTACTTATGTTTATATTAATCCTTTTTGTCAAAATAATTTTTATGATTCAACAAAAGGTACCTTGATAAAGATTGAATGTCTTGCTTCTCATTTCTGAAGGTTCTTTGATTTATTTCTTTCCATACCACATTTATGATGCAAGTTAAAGTTAGTTTAAAAATAGTATGGTCACCTTTTAAGGGAAATTGAGCTTGTTTGTCCTGTTTATTATGTTTATCCATTAATCTTCATTACAATGTTGGTTATAGAATTTCAAGAACTTGAAACAAAGCATTAAAAAGTAATTGTACATGAAGAAGAGGTGGTTTAAAAATTTATTTTCTTTGGTAAATAGTTTGCAACTTAGGTTATTAAAGGTGCCACCTTTGATGGTATCCATTATATTTTGCTATCATCATTTTTCTAAGTCAATTTTTTTTAATTCAAGGGAAAAGAGTAAGAATATACTTTTATAAAACTTTTCACTTAATAAGTCAAAACTTTCTCTTCAACACCTTGAATCTTTTGGATTCTTAACTTAATTTATTAGTTCAATGTATCGCAATAGTTTTATTAAGCATTTTAGTGAAATAGGAGCTAACTTATATGTTTAATGGTGCAAAAGGGTTGAGAAAAGGAGATCCTCTATCTCCTTACCATTTATAATCTATATTGAGACCCCAACTTGATTAATAGTAAGAAATATTAAATAGGTAAGAAATTTTAAATTCCATTATAAATATAATATGCAAAGGACCTTTAGCCTTTCATTTGCAGATGATTTGTTACTTGTTAATGGAGCTGACATAAACTCGGTCAAGATTCTTATAAATTCCTTGTAAGAACTCAATGAATTATCAATGCTTTCATTTAACTGAAACAAAATCAACATATATGTTTCAACTATAATATTTGAAATAGCAGACCAATTATTCCACACCACAGGCTTCAAACTTTAGTAACTTCCTTTTAAGTATCTTAGGATCCCACACTTATAAGAGACTCACATTCAAAGACTATTATTCTCTACATGATGCAATACATAAAAGAATTAAGGAATTAAATGATAAACTTTTGTCTTATGTAGGCATATTACAACTTATAGTCTCTGCGTTGAACAACCTACATGTCTATTAGAGCTACCATCTGTTTATCCCTTAAACTTTAATAAAATCTATTGAAAAAATACTTAAGAAATT